>VNJR01012473.1:0-192861 GCA_008042585.1 Drosophila punjabiensis | reverse complement strand
CCTCTCCCCCCTGCTGTGGCCACAGGCATTTCAGTGATTCGCGCGCCTCTCCTGCTGCTGCTGCTACTGCTGCTGCTGCGACGATGATTTCATTTTCATTCCCATTTTTCCGGCTCTCGTGTTTCTGTTTCTGCTTTTTGTTGCTGGAAAGCGCATAAAAAGCATAAGCGCGTAAATAAAGTCAACCTCATTTATTTTGAATATAAACTACATTTTTTTACGACTGCCAGCCGCAGCAGCAGCAGCAGCAGCAGCAGCCGCAGAGATTCCCCACTCGAAGAAAGCCAAAGTCAAAGCTGCCTTTTTTTTTGTTATTTTTGCAACAGTGCGGCAAATGCAGAAAAATGCGGGCGATTTTCCAAAAGGGTATAGAGGGAGATGAAAGCAAAAAGTAAAAAAATGACAGGGGGAAAAGCAGTCAGCAGCTTGGCGACAACAACAGACGCAGCAGTAACTGCGATTATTCGAGCATTTCAGCTAAGAAAAAATTATCATGAAACTTAGGGTAAATTTTTGGATTTGTAATTTATTTTTTAAAGTAAAAATTATTTATTTTTTTTAATGAACAATTTTATAGATTTCTTTTATATTTATAGTTGAATATTTAGACATTTTTATTGAGTCTTAAAATATATGAATAAATAGAGAAAGATTTTTCTTGGGTTAAAAGTATAAAAAATATTAAGAGATAGGTTTTTTATGTTACTTTAAGAGTTTAAGAATATAGTTTCTTTTTGAAATTAAAAATTGTGCGAACTCCACTCTGTTTTTAATTAAATTTTTAAATATTTTTGTTGAGTCTTAAAAAAAAGATTGTTTACAGGCTTAAAGTCTTAGAAAGTAGACAGTTGAGGACTCTTTCTATTGGCGAAATAAATAAATAAATATGTATTTTAATTTTTAAATTACTTCTAAAAGTAAAAAAAAATAGTTTTTGTTATAAAAAATTGCAGAGACTATTTTTTTAAATTAAAATTAAATATTTAACTATTTTTATTGAGCTTAGAAACACAGGTTAAAACCTTTTTTAAGGTTTAAAGTCTAAAAACTAGAAAAATGTCTATTTTAATATTTGAATTACCTTTAAAGTTAAAAAATTCTCGTTTTTGTATAAAAAATTGTACAAACTTTATTTTGTTTTTAATTAAATATTTAAGCTTTTTTTTGTTAAGCGTAAAGAAATATTTAAACAATGTGAAAAATCTTTTTAAGGTTCAAGGCCTAAAAATTTAAGAGATATCTATTTTATTTTTATATAACTTGAAGAGTTTAAATATATATTTTTTAATGCAAAAATTAACAGAATATATTCTGATCTTAATTTAATATTTATATATATTTTTTTTTAATTTAAAAAATAAAAAAAGAAAGATGCTTGTAAGGATTAAAGTTTACAAAGTTCAATTAATTGCATAATAAAACGTGTTCGTTATTCAGCTTTTTAGGTATATTAATTTAATTATTTACCATTTATTTATTCAATTAATTTTTTAAACTTTGTTCTACAATTTCTAAATTAATTACTAATTCATTGAAAAACCCCCAAATCTCAACACAAATCCTCTAAAATATATAATTTTTTTTTTTTTTTTGCTGTGCACAAGAAAAACCGTAGCATTTGGCGATGGAAAATGACCTGAGAGCTTTCCGAGTCATCGGCGGCAACTAGAGGACGGAGGAGGGAGTAGGGAGGTGAGTGAAAACTCTTTGATTTTCCCAGACACTTTTCGGACGTGCTTTGATGCCCATCGATGGCCAAGAGACAGAGAGAGAGAGAGAGAGGGAGAGAGAGAGAGAAGTTCTCGCTCCGCAAATGCAAATCACTTGCCCTTGTCGCTTCATTTGGCCGAGTTTAAGTTTTCGTTGCATACTTATCAGATGCAAAGTAGAAAGAAGCGAGTGGCGAGGGGCGTCGCCGCCATGTTTACCACGAACGAGAGCAGCAGGACGTCTTCCTTCGACAATCCTTTCCTCCGACAATCCTTTCCCTCCAACAGATCCATAAAATATGCAGTTCGAATGGGACTAGACTCGCAATGCATTTGGAAACTCAGTTATCACGTGATTTTAGGTTGAATTTTAGATGGGAGAATCATAAAAGAGATCTTAAAGTTAAATGGCAGTTTACTTTTGTTATTTGCAAATTTTCTATATTATACTTTGTATATATTTTAATTAGGGAATTGCTCTATAAATCTTTTCTTTCATTCACTTAAATTTAAGGTTCTTTTATAATAAGATAGGATAATGTCTTAGATAAATGATAATTTACTATTAATTTTTCTAAATTTTCCATTTTATTTATTATTTTTTGTATATTTTTGTATATTTTTCGTATATTTTTTAACTATGAAATGGCTCTTGAAATCTCTTCTTTCATTCATTTAAATTTATGGTTCATAGAAGCACTCTTTTATGATAAAATTTTGGTAGTTTACTTTTATTATTTGTAAATTTTTCTGTTTTATATTTTGAATATCTTTTAATTAGGAAATTGTTTAGTATTTCTAAATTTTCTATTTTTGTTATATTTTTTTTTTGTATATCTTTCATTTAGGAAATGGCTCTAGAAGTCTCGTAATTGATTCATTCAAATTTAAGGTTCATAGAAGCACTTTTTTATAATTTTATTGTATTATATTTTATTATTTTGTCTTAAATCTATGGCTTTCCCTTTAAAATCCCCTAAAAAAACCCAACTGAAACAATCATTTTTTGTGTAAATTTTAAAGGGCATTTGTTTGTCGGAGTCTTAATTTTTTTGTAACTTTAATGGGAACCTACGGGGAGTTATTGTTTGTTGCCTTTCGCTGCACGCTTGTTGGTTTTATTACGCATTGTTGTCATCTCATTCTCATTCTCATCTCCTCTACCCCATATCCTTATACACCTGTCCTGCCCCCCTGCCCCCTGCCCCATCGTTCACCTGGGCGTGTCCCTTACCTTTGCTCCTGCTGCTGCTCCTGCTGCTCGTCCTGCGCCCCGTGTTGTCTCTTCAAAAAAGGTAAGCAATTTTTATTGAGGTCTCGACATTAAAGGCGAAACAAGTGACACTTGGGGTTAAGTTAATAGTTTTGGAAATAGTTTTTTAGGTTTTAAAATAATTACAAAATTTAAATAATTATAAACCTTGAAATTAATAAATATAAATAAATATAAAAATAAATAAAAACTAATTTCTTAAAAAGGCATCAAAAAGTAAAGTAGAAACAACAAGTTTGAGATTGAAGTTAGCAACACTTTTTATTTAAATTTGGAATTATAATAATGACTTTAACTGTATAAAGTTTTGCAGGATGCAGAAGGAGCAGCAGCTGGAGGAGGAGGAGTGAGGAGTGAGGAGGTGCTGCTGGGGTCATAGTTCATTGCCGCCTGTCGCTTGTTTGCTTCGAAAATCTGCGCATGAGATAAAAAAAAAAAAAACAACAAACGGGGCAGCACGACCTGGAGAATAAGAGAAGCGGAGAAGCGGAGAAACGGAGAGGGGAGAACTGGGGCAGGGAGAAGGGAGAACTCACAACCGGAGAATAAAGACTAGAGCAGGGGGGAGCAGGGGAGGGAATCGGTTGGGCAGAGAAAATAAAGAGAATGCATTTGTCATGACCTCGAAACGGAAACAATTGAAAAAAGCTTTTCCTATCGCGACAACGACAACGAATTCGGTTTGTCGTCGGCTTCCATGGGTCAGCGGGGGGGTTCCCCGCCTTATTTTTTTTGTCGGTTTTTTCAATTTTTTTTTGTGCTTTTTCTTTTTGTGTTTTTTGTCAGAGGTTCGGCCCTGTCACAGGGCACCTCAATCTCCGCCCCGAACTCTGACCCCCGAGCCCGAGTGTAACACACACCGAAGTGCAGCTGACATAGAAAAACGGCGTTTTTATGTGCACCACTCTCGCCTCTCTCTCTAAAAGTCTACATATATATCCTTTTCTATACATATATTATATATATATATAAATATATATCTAAACGTATCTGACAAAAAAAGGGTGGCTCAATTTTTGGCAATTGTTATCCTTAAAATCGTAGGAAAAAAGAGCAATAATTCAAAGTTATAAAATTGGAAAATATGTTGGGTCTAGAGAGCAATGGAAACTTATTGTAGTTTATTTTTTTTGGGGGGAAAAACTAACTTTAAATGAAAGAGAATATAAATATTTGTTAAGTTTTTAGCTAAATCATAGATGGTGAAAATGCGTGCTGAGAGAGTGGTTCTTAAAGTGCACTAAAATGCTTTTGAGATACACCCGAAACACTCTCAAATTACATTTGAAGTACACACAAAAAGGCATTTAAAATGGACTCAATATACTGTAGATATATATATTGAAAATAGACTTAAAAAATGTTAAAATATAAATATATACTTTAGATAAACTGAAAGTAAATTCAAAATATACTCTGAATACACGCAAAATACTCTTAAAATACGTCCAAAGTATTTTTAAAGTACACAAAAAAAAAAAAAAAACAATTCCAAAATACTTTCAAAATTAATCGAAAACACACCCAAAATAAATCTAAAATATTCGCAAAATACACTCAAAATATTCTTTAAAATAAACTCAAAATACTCTCAAAAAATACTTAAAATACGCCCGAAATAAATCCAAAATATTCTCAAAATACACTCAGATTACACCCAAAATACTATCAAAATATATCCAAAATACAACTGAAATGTATTTAAAATGCACTCTAAATGCACTTGAAATACACCGAAAATACACACAAAATATACCAAAATACGAATTTTTCTTAATATAAAGCTTGAAATACTATTAAAAATCAAAAAAAGGATTTTTTTTTATTTTTAAAAACCTTTTTCAAATATATATACCCAAGTAATGTATTAAAATGTGTATTAATTTTTAATTTATAATTTATAAATCAGAAGCTTGCAAAGTTGTGAAGTGTTTATTATCGAAGCTTTAAATCTTAGATTAAAATAATAATAAAAAAACAGGCATTTCTTATTTATAAAAACTTTTTTAAATATATATACCCAAAAAATGTATTAAAATGTATATTAATTTATAATTGAAATCAGAAGCTTGCAAAATTGTGAAGTGTTCTTTCCGATCCTTTAAATCTTATGTATATTTGGTTAAAATTAACAAAAGCATCAATTTAGCCATGTCTAATAGAAAAAATTAATTTATCAATTTTTAAAATTAATTTATCAATTTTTTAAATTAATTTACCAATTTTTTAAATATTTTTAATGAGTTACAACATTTAAATTGTGAAAAAATGCACAAAAACTTGAATGTTTGACAAAAATTTTAATGCTTTAAATGAAGATATATTTACCTTTTAAAAAATAACACAAAACTGTGTTCGGATTAAAAAGTAATTTTTATTATACTAAATTAAAAAAAAAAAAAAAAAAGCAATTTCAGAAAAGGTATTTAAGTGCGTATATCCTTCCCCATTTTTTGGTTGTAATTAATTTCAGTTCTTTGAAGTCTAATATTTACCTTTTGAATAAAAAATAGATATTTCCTCAAACTAATTATTATATTCACTTGTTTTCTTAACTAAATTTGATTTATTTTTTTGTGTATTTATTTTTCCACATTTGGTTATTATTAATACTATTATTTATTTTTTTGCATTTTTAATATATTATCAAATGTGACTTATTTTTTCCCTGTATGGACCACCCCAATAAAGTGTCTGTAATACATACCAGACATACTATATAGTATATAGTAGTGAGTCGACTCTGTTGCTATATGAAGTCGCCTGGCCTCTGCTCTTTTTTTTTCTTTTTTTTGCTTCTTTTTTCCGCACACACACACACACACAATGCAGTGGAGCATCGTCCGGTGGCGAAAAACATTCAACTTACTGCCAAGAAAATTCCATTCGCTCTTCCCTTTTGGCCGTCCTGCCGTTTGTTTGGCATTGAACAAAGTAAGTCAGTGGACTCTGGCCAAAAGGTTCTCCATTCTCCACTCTCCACTCTCCACTCTCCTTTCTCCACTTTCCTTTCTCCACTCTCCGATCTCGTCCTGGGCCAGTGTTCCGGCTGCTCGGACTGAGATTTAAACGGGTTAGCCGTCCCTCTGTCCGAACAGGTTGACATACAGCACGCACCGCTGACCCAGGTGGAAATCACAGGTGAGGCTGGGGGAGAGGGAGCAAGGAAGGTTTAATCCGCATGCCAGGAGTCAGGATGGGGAGGCGAAAACTCAGGACTCGGTGGAAAATAATCTTGTTTTTCAATTAGAGAGCCAAAGCAATTCCTATCGGTGTTTGTCCAGCGGCCATTTGGGCCAAGTTTCCTAGCGCCAAATCGAGTTTGTTTGTTGGCCAACAACGTGAAATGAGTTTCATTATTACAATGTCACATGTTGTTTTAGTTCTATTTTTGAGACAGAAATCGGAATATCAAGATAGACTTTTAAAAATATATATAAACATACCATAAAACCCTTTATTCTTTAATTAGTTTTATTATTTTCTTAATGAGCTGTAGAAATATTTATTTTAAAAATGTTTTAAATTCAAATTCAACGTGAAATGAGTTTCATTATTATAATGTCACATGTTGTTTTAGTTCTATTTTTAGACAGTTAAGAGAATTTAAAAAAAAATATATATAAACATAACGAAAATAAAGGGTTTTCCGGTATGTTTATATATATATTTTTTTTAACTCTCTCAACTGTCTGAAATAGAATTATCTTCAATTAGTTTTATCATCTTCTTTATGAGCTGTAAAAATATTGGTTTTCAAATGTTTTAAATTCAAATTCACAGCTTAAAAAATGCATAAAAAAGCAAAGAAGCAAATAGCAAACCACATTTTTTCTCAATTATTCATAAAACATATCATTCAATAACACAGATACTTATTCATCAAAATAAACCCGATTTGATTACATTCTTTGGACTTGCATTTAAACAGAACGCTGATATTTGCATTTTGCAAAGGAAAAGCAAACAAAAAATCTATATTAGATGGATTTCAGCTTGGTTGCAAATAAAACTGCATAGTAAGGACCTTTTTTTTGTAAAAGGAAACTTGATAAATTCTTCAACATGAATTTAAATCATTATGGGTTTTGGTTTATATTTTGGAATTAAAGAAATATGTACAAAGATCTTCATAGAGTGGAGCTTAAATATATTTTAGGAAGCTTTTGAAGCTACTAAAGGCTATTTTTTTCGTTTAATAAAATACCAAATACTTATTTATATATTTCTATATTGTAATAAGGAAATAAATAAAAAACATATAATGCTTACTTAAAAAAGAGCCTGGAATTATTTAAACTTTTTATGAGAGATTTTTTACTTGGAAATACACAAAAAACTTCTGCCCCTTTGAAGTCTTTTCTTTGACTAATAATTGTATTATGATACGTAAATTATAAATAAATATTTATACATTTATGACAATTTAATGACAACTTAAAGAAGGAATCCAAAAGAATTGTTTCAATAATATTAAAAAATATTTATTACTTGAAACAAATCACAGGTAACTTACATATTTTTCTTACTTCTTCTTTTATTATTTATGAAATACATTTACTTAAAATAGAGTTTAAAATTACTTAGATATTTTTTAGTGGATAAACCTCACCTTTCCTAATTTTCTTAATTTAAAAAATCCTTTCTGTCTCCCCTTATTATTTTTTTTAATGCATTTTGTAGAGTAAATATTTATACATTTATGACAATTTAAAGACAACTTAATGAAAAGATTCAAATAAATTGTTTCAATTGTAGTAGGAACAATTTATTACTTACTCCTTACTCTTTTTATTATTCATAAAATATATTTACTTAAAATAAAGTTTAAAATTGTTAAAAAATTGTTTAGTGGAAAACCTTCACCTTTCCTAACTATTTTTAATATTTCTATAGTTACCTTTTTATCGTCTTTTCTTATTATTTCAATTAATACCTTTTGTAGAATTACTATTTAATTTAAATTAATTCATTAAATTTTTCTTAATTTTTACTTTCCTTTCTATCATCTCTCCTTCATATTTCACTTAATGCATTTTGTAGAATAAATATTTGTACATTTATGACAAATTTCCGTTTTTGGCCCAAAGACCTATTAATGCCTCCGAATGCCCCAAAGTGTTATGTGTGTGTGTGTGAACCAGTTCTGTGTGGGGAATCTTGAACCCATTTTGGCGCAGCTCCAACTCGAAATTAATTGCGCTCCAACTTGATTATTTTGCATGCCTGAACATATTTGCTTTGGCGCTGCACTGGCACTTTTACTCCCACTTCCAGCTCCTAGCTCCTGGCTCCCAGCTCCTTTTCCACTTTAAAGCTTGCCTTTCCTTTCCTTTTCCTTTTCAGTTTTCAGTTTTAGTTCCTTGGGCCTTCTGGCCTGACACCATTTTGCGCATGGTCAATATTTCAAACAGATTAGAGGGGCAACAAAATGCGCCTTAATTGAATGGCTTGGGCCCGGGACTCGCATCGCATCGCAGCTGCTCCGTACAAGACATCCATATTTAATGAGCCTCCGACACGTCGCGACGCATCTCGCAACCACGTTCCACACCCATCGAAAGGAGGCTTGGGGAAAAGCGGCATGCCACAGGCTGCCAGCCAGCCAGCCAGGTTCTGTGTGTCCTGTGTCCCATGTCCCGTGTCCTGGCTGCCCGTTGTGCCTTCCTTCGCTTCCTTCGAGGCACGCACTTCCCATTTAACGTTTATGCGCCAAGCCACTTGAGCATTCAGTTATAACGATATACGCTCTTGATACTTTCCCACCAAGTGCTGTTCATCGTTTATATGTATATCGATAACAGTTTCGGATTTGCAGTTAAATGATTAAGTGAAACTATGCAAGCGACATGGATAAGAGACACATTTCTGATTCGATTTGTGGGGAAAACGATGGGGCTTAGGAATGGATATTGAACAAAATCGTGACATCGATAAATATCGATTAATTTTATATTTTATTTTTAAATATTTGTTCGATTTTAAAAAACGAAATATGTGGCTGAGTGTTTTAATTTTAATTATATTTGTAGAAAAATTGTTTTTAATTATATCGATAAATATCGAATATTTTTTATAATTTAATATTATATTAATATAGTTTTTAATATATTTTATATATTTTACTTTAGGTTTATTTCTTAAAAGAAGCAAGAGGAAATTTATATAAATATTTTATCATTGCTGGTTATCGATAAATAATAAAGGTATCGATTTTTATTTTATTTTAATTAAGCAAATTATGGCTTTTAAAAATTCAAAAGAAACTTATATACATATCTTTTCAATTGCTGGTTATCGATAAATTGTAAAATTATCGATTTTTATCGGATTTTAATTAAGCAAATTATGGCTTTTAAAAATTTAGTTCACGTTTAATCCAAATAAGATTTTAGTATTTAATTTAGTAAGTAATTTAGTAACTATGTTATCAATATAAGTATTTAAAGTTAAAATAAATCGATTATTTATCGCTTACTTATCGATTTTTTTGTATAGTTAACATTTCAATTTTAATTTCTAACTTCTATTAAAACTAACATAAAGCTTCTGTTATATTTTTACTTTTCTAGAGATATATTTCAGCAAAGATATAAAAATATTACGTATACGCACATCAAGTATACGTAACTTTTTGTAATTACTAAGTATCTTCTTTAAACTGAAAATTGTGAAAAATAGTATCTCACTTTGTCTCCCTCTAAAACCAGTTATAAATCACGTCGAAAAATAAAAAACTTCAAAAAATATGACAGTAATAGCTTTTGTAGCTTAAAGACCAACGGACAAGATTGCCATATTTCATGCAATGCACACGCAATCCAAGATGACACACAGAGTGAGAGAGAGCTCAGAGCTCATACACTGATAAAAAAAAAATAAAATCTTCTTTCAAGATTTTGTGCATTCCAAAAATCTTAATATAAGTCTTAAAATTCTGGAAATACAAGATTTTAAGCTTCATTTAAAACCAAAACCACTTAAAAAAACGAACAAAAAAATCTCAAAAGAAGACCAAGATATTCTTGCGCTACTTTCGTAACCAAAAGTCTTGAACTTATTTATCAGTGTAGCTCAGAGCTGAGAGCAGCAATCGACGACCTCAATTTATTCCAATGCCATTGAATCTATGAATGATTTTTGGTGCAAGGACCAAAAGGGATCACAAATTTATCACTTTGTCGTTCGGGGAAATCGTTTCGTGAGCGATTTAATTGAGGAGTTAGCAATGGCAATTCGCATCCTGGCATCCTGGCATCGCAGCATCCTGGCATCCTTGCAATTCGCAATTTGCTGTTATCCCATGAACTCGTTGGGTTCGCCTCGGGCATCGTTAGCGGCACCTTGAAGGCGTCACGCACTCAGTTACACTCACACACTCCACACTCCTGAGCTTTCTCCTTATTCCTCCCACTCCTCTCACGCACATGTCCTGGCACCCACACCCACACACACACACACACACACACACACTGCGATGCCGCGGCGCCTAGTTATACGTAAGCCGAAACATAAATTTCGTTAATCATTGAACTGGAAATTTAATAGCCAAGCCAGGCACACACCCGAACACACACACACAGGACGAGTGTATATGGTATATGGCATACTTGTACCCTGATGTATTAAGCGGAAGCCCTCCCCCTTTTCCCCCCTCTTCTGCCACTGCAGTTAAAGTTTCCTCTGGCAAAAATATATATATATAAAAAACAAGAAAGGAAGCTAACTTTGAAACGCCGAAGTTTGTATACCCTTGCAGATTCCAATTGTATGAATTATAAGCTATTCCAATATAACATAATATAAACTACTTTCATATTCATTTTATTTTTACAGTTTTACATTTTTGTTACATTTTTACATGTAAAGTAAAATGTACTTTTTCTCCACATTTACAGATCGTTTGTATGACAGCTATATGATATAGTCGTCCGATTCTTATGAAATTTACAACAAAATTCTGAAATAATATGAAATACTAGTATCTAAAAGTAGAAGAAATTATGTTGAAAACTGACAAAGTTATAATTTTTTTTCTGAAAATTCCACGACCGTTCCTATGGCAGCTATATGATATAGTAGTCCGATTTTTATAAAATTAAATCTAAAAATCCTAAACAATATAGAAAGCTCATAACCAAGAGTTGATCAAGATATGTTAAAAAACAAAGAAGTTATAATTCTTTTTCTACAAATTTACGGATCGTTTGTATGACAGCTATATGATATAGTCATCAGATCCGGCTCGTTCCGACTTATGTATGAGTGAGAGTATATAGAAGACTATCTGCAAAGTTTCATTCAGATAGCTTCAAAACTGAGCGACTAGTTTGCCTAGAAACGGACAGATGGACATGGCTAGATCGACTCGTCTGTTGATGCTGATCAAGAATATATATATATCCTTCACTGCGTTGCAAACTTCTGACTGAAATTATAATACCCTGCAAGGGTATAAAAAAAAGGAGAAATAATAAAATAAGGCAAAAAAAAAAAAGGAGGAAAGTAAAAAAAAGGCGAGCAGCGAACGAAAACAGAGAAAATTCCATTGCACAGAGCACGTAGCAATTGCTTCGGAATGGACTTAAGTTATGACGGGATGCTGCGGGGGCAGGGGGGTGGGGCAGTGTTTCACTTAAAACTACGTCAAAATATATAATCAACATTTTGCCAAGAGAGACTTGTGCTTTTTCCAGCAGCTTTTTCCCTTTCTTTTCCGTTCTCCCCTCTCCCTGCCTTGCCTGTCAATGCAATTGTGCTGTTGGCCAAGTTTAAATCTCCATAATTATTTGACCGTTATTATGCGTATAATGCGAGTTGGCCCAAAAGTTGAAAGCCAAATAAAGCGGGCCACAGTCCAGCCCGCAGGGGGTAAGTCCGCCATAACGGAACAGAACGTAACGTAACGTAATGGAGCTGCCCCCCAAATCCTTATCCAAACCAATCCTGGGCCCCCGCCATAGATCAGGCCAAGATAGCATCTGCACAAAGGGGCATCCTCTCCCCGCACCTTCCCGGGAGCAAAGTTTAAAGCCGGCAGAGAGAAAGTTTCAAGAATTATTATTATTATTATTATTATTTGAATTTTTATGATTATGGGAATTAGCCGAAACTATCTGCTAAATGCTTAAGCATTTCCCTTTTTGTAAAGGCAGAACCGAGCATGCTCTCAAAATTAATTTCAAGCAAAAGTTTTAAGCATTCAATAATTAAATGTTGAAGCTAAGCCCTGCCATGGTAACCCTTAATAAACAATTGAAAAATATATAAACAAACAGTTGAGAAAGTAGTGAAAAATATATATATACATTAAGTAGAGAAACTCTGAGCTTATTTCCTTATAAAAAATATACAAAAATCAGAAGTACTTTTAGCTTACTTTCTTATAAAAAATTAATATAAAATGTAGAGAAATATTTACCAAGACTTCGTATATAAATATTATAATTTTTAAAACAAAAATAAACCCCAAAAATAGTAAAAAATAGTTACAAAAATATATATATATAAAATATATACCAAAAGTAGAGGAATATTTACCTAGCTTCTTATATAAATATTAAAAATATATGTTAATGTATATTATTTAATTAAAGAAAACTTGCCACAATAACTCTAAATAAACAAACAAAAAATAAATATACAAACAAAAAGTAAAGGATAAATCAAATATTTATATCCGAAAAGTAAAGAAACTCTCAGCTTACTTTCTTATAAAAAGATATACAAAAAGCAAAAGTACTTTTAGCTTACTTCCTTAAGAAAATATACAAAATGTAGAGAAATATTTACCTAAACTTCTTTTATAAATATTACATTCTTAAAAACAAAAATAAACTAAAAATATAGAACAAAATAGTTAAAAAGTACATAAAAACCAGAAATAACAAATAAATACAAAATAGTTAAAAAGTACATAAAACCCCGAAATAAAAAACCCTAGAATTAGTTCTCTAGATTCCTAAATTCTAGATGAAAAATATTTTTCTGGCTGCCACGTTTGATGGTTCCCCATAAAAGTCACACAAAACAAAATTTAATTAGAGCTGCCTCAAGGCTTCGGTGTTCTCAAGGAGGTCTAAGGAGGTCCAGGTCTTCCTTTGGAGCAGCAGTTCCAGCGTCGAAACGCTTTAGATTCATATCCGAGCAGTAAATGGGGCCAGTGCCGCGCAGCTATTAATAATTGTATCCTTAACTGCAACTGACTGCGCCAAGGATCCGAGGGAGGACGAGCGTGGGGCCCACGAGAGCCGTTTCAGCACAAGAGTTCCGATCCGATTCTCCATCGCCTCGACGTCTTGTGCCACTCGCAATTGCTGCCAGAGGACACTGCGAGAAAGCGGGGGTGATTTTCTGATTTACTTTATATTTAAAATATTAGTCATAAAACTGCAACGAAGTGATGGTGTTATTTCTGAACCTATAAATCATATATATCCTTCATCAGCATTAAAAGCCGAATTGATCTAGCCATGTTTTGAGGAAAAACAATTTTACTTAATTTTTTCAAATTTTCATAATTGTTCAAAATTGTCAAAAATGTACCCAAAATTGTAATTTTATAAAATTTGCAATTTATGATGCTGATTTGCTAACCAAATAAAAACTAGCATAAAAAAGTTTTCCGAATAAAAATTAATGAAGTCTTGTCTGAGTTATGATCGATTTTCATTTAAGGGTATATAAACTTCGGCTTCTTGAAGAAGCTTTCGTTCTTGTTATTTTTTTTTGTTGTTCCCAATAAATCGATATATTTTTGTTGTTATTTTATCGAAGTTTCTCTATATTCGACTATTCTTAACAATATGTTTGCTATAAATATATTTCTATTATAATATTATTACATTTTTTTATTATACTATTTTGAAGGTCAAGAAATAATCTTAATTGATATTAAAATATTTATTTTTATAGGCTTAATCGTTATTTATCGATTTATACTTCAAATATTTCTTAATATTAAAGAATCGTTTGATCATAATAATAATTTTGAAATCAAATTAGTTTTTGTTTTTTTTAAGAGTAATCTTAAATGTTTCTTATCGATCTATATTGTATTACTTATTTTACATATTTTATAATTAAAATGTCTATTATTCCAAATATCAATTTAAACAGATATGTTTATCTGAATATATTTATTTATATTAAATATTTATCGATTAATATTTTCAATATTTTTAATAAATTGTTTATCTTAGGGAAAATTATATAATGAAAAACGTAGTCTTTATAATATTATATTGTCTGTCTAAGGATTGGCAATTTCCCAATCAAATATAGTTCAAAAAAAGTAATCTCTATATTAATATTTTTCTTCCAGTGCATTAAGCGAACCCGACTGCCCGGCTAAGGACATCGAAGAAGGACGAAAGACGGACAGCAGCGGAGGAGCAGGCTGAAACCTGACTCCGGCAGTCAACTGGCGGACCATAAAGCGAACTGCGTTAAATCCGCCAGCCAACAATCGCCGTAGCAGGAGCAGGAGCAGGAGCAGGAGCAGGAGCAGGAGCAGGAGCAGGAGCAGTTTGTGCTGCAGTCCAAATGGCCAGGACCTCCAGCTTCTCCTCCTCCCTGCTCCCCGTCTCCCGTCTCCATTCTCGGTCCATTGTTGCACAAAGTTTTGTGCCGAGCAGCAGTCCACACCATAAATGCCAAGCACCCATTCAGCTAAACACTGAGCGAAAAAGCTTGCGGAGAATGCCAAAGGACTCTAAGGTAAGTGCTTAACAAGCCCTAGCATTTCTCTCAGTGTATTGCAAAACAAGCATTCGTTTAGGTGCACTTTACCAAAAATATTATGCTTAAATTAGCCCAAGCTGAGTGCCTAAAATATTCAGTTGTCGGAGAAATTGTAGATTAAAAGATTATTAAACTAAGTTCGAGGAAGTTCCTTAATCTGTTTGAAACTTGAAATGACAAATTCTTGGAATTTGTAAGAAAAATAAAGGTTGTTTTTTGTTAAATATTATTGTTAATAATTTAAAAATAAGAGAAATTGTAAGGGAAACTTAGGAAGTCCCAAAAGTAGTTTTATGAATTGTTATTTTTAATAATTAAAAAATAAGTTCGAGAAAGTTCCTAAATTAGTTTGAAACGTGAAATGACAAATTCTTGGAATTTGTAAGAAAAATAAAAGGTAGTTTTTTGTTAAATATTATTTTTAATAATTTGAAAATAAGAGAGGAATTGTTAGGTAAACTTAAAAAATTCTAAAAGTAGTTTAATGAAATATTATTTTTAATAATTTGAAAATAAGAAAAATTGTTGGGAAAACTTAGGAAATCCCAAAGGAAGTTTTTTGAAATATTGTGTTTAATAATTTAAAAATAAGTTCGAGGAAGTTCCTTATTCAGTTTGAAACTTGAAATGACAAGTTCTAAGAACTTTAAAGAAAAATAAAAGGTAGTTTTTATGAAATATTATTTTTATAATTTGAAAATAAGAGAAATTTTTAGGAAAACTTAGGAAATGCCAAAGTTAGTTTTATGAAATATTATTTTTAATAATTTAAAAATAGGATAATAATTTATGAAATGTTATTTAAAAAAATTTGAAAATAAAAGAAATGGTTAGGAAAATTTAAAAATCAATAAGAAAATTTATAAATTGTCTAGAAATTCAGTTAGTTTAAAGTAAAAAATCTTTTATTTTAAATAACAAATCTCTTAAATTTACTTTGCCTTTACGGTAGGATTATTTTCCTTTTTCTTTTAATTTAGATTAAAAGTTAATATATATTCTTAATTGCCTTAAATTTCTTTAAGTGTAATCGTTTCATCGCCTTTCGACACTTGACTGGACGAGACTGTCGACTGCTTTTGGCATGACTCCGGGCTCCGGGCTCCGGGCTGCGGGCTCTTTCTGGTCTTGTCTTCGACTTTATTTCCACCTCTTTTCCTGATACCCCAAATCCTGAGGCCTCCGAATCCACTTCCACGTCCATGTCCATGTCCTCGTTCTTTCTATGGCTCTTGTTGTGGCAGTTGTGTCTTATTAGCCTAGACCCCCTCCCCTTCCCCTCTCTCCCCCCTCTTTCGAAGCCGAAAAACCGAATCAGGATCCCGATCCTGTCTTCATTCCTGCGAGCTAGGCAAATGGCGGCCATTCAATTTAGTCGTCATAGACAAATGCCAGAAAAAAATATCAAGAAAAACAATACACACATCGCACACACACACTAATACAGACATACTGGCACACTCGCAAATACACACACACACACACGCATAGCTGTGGGCAAATGGTTTAGGTAAACATTATCACTTGAAGAAATATATATGTTTATTATAAGATATATACTGAAAAATATGAAAATTTAAAGGGAAATAAAAATATATAAAGAAGACACTTTAAAATTTTAAATTCTCGGTTAGATTAAGGAATTATCTTAAGAATATATCTTAATATGTTGACTAAAGACTACAAAATATGAAAATGTAAAGGAAAATAAATTTATTTAAAGAAAACACTTTATAAAGTTAAATTCAAGGGTATATTTACGAATTTTACGAAGAATATATCTTAGTATAAAGACTATAGACTAAAATATATGATAATGTCAAGGAAAATAAATATAAATAAAGAAAACACTTAAATTAAGAAATTATCTTAAGAATATATCTTAATTTATAGACTAAAGACTATAATATATAAAAATTTAAAGGATAAAAATACGGTAGGATAATAATAAGGTAGATAAAAGAATTATCTTAGGTGAATTAAGATTTTAAGGAACATGAATACATTAATAAGTTTATAGAGTTTAAAAAAAACATAGAATTCAGGGGTAGCTTAAAGGATTACCTTTAAAATTTATGACTATATTTAGTAGGTTATTTTTAAAATATATATCTTATAGACTTCAAATATATATTTATTAATAAATTTGTATATATATATATAAGTTTTTAGAGTTAAAAAAAAAACATAGAATTCTTGAAAACTTGAAGAATTATTTTTAGAATTTATGACTACATTTTGTATATTATCATATATTGAATATATATCTTATTGAACCTAAAAATTCTTCAAATTTTTTGTTTATACAATTTGGTTTAATATTTTTTTCTTGTCAAGTTTTTTTAGCAGGTCCTGGGAGTATGATGAGCAAAGGATGCGGAGGATATGAAGCGGCTGGAAAATCAGAAGCGGAACGGAACGGAACAACAACGTCTCCCCCTTACGTATTTGTGGAGCACTCCAGAGTGTGTGTGTGTGTGTGTATTCAGTTAGTTAGTTATATACAAATATGTGAACAAGAGGGGGGTCCACACACATCCACACACACACACATGAGACTAGGGCTTCGGTTAGTTAGTCGCAGCTACTAACTCGCAACGGTCATTCACTTGTGGGTGGAGAGGGAAGAGAGAGGGATTTCTGGGAAGAGTTAAGGATATCCTGTGTATTCAGAAGAATTCCTGGCAGTGAGAGATGAGGAATTCCTGGAAGCAACTCTATTTCTGGTCAGACAATCGATGAAATGTGATAAAGAGTTGCTTAAATATTGATGAAATTAAAAACCATTTATGTGGCTATACATTTCGTTTTGTAGTTTTCCTTTTTCGGAAATTTCAAATTTAAGCATTTGCCAGCTGCCTCATTTTCCAATTTTCCAGCTTTTCATAGCTGCCCCATTTCCCATTTTCCCCAACATCCCCGAAGCTGTAAACACTTTCAATTTAATCAGGGAATCGTTTATCATGTTTGGCTCCTTGAGACATTCGATTGGCCAAAAGCAAAGCGAACTTTAAGCCGAAATCACTTTAGGGATTTTTCCAAAGGCATTTTGCGGGGGACATTTTGAGACATGAGTATCCTTTTGGGAAAACGTGTGTGTTAAAGTCCTTTGATTTAATCTTTAAGCTGACCAAAAAAAAGAAATAAATTTGCATTCTCTTGTATGGTTTTTGTGGCTTTCTTTCATTCTTTCTTTCTGTTTTTAAGATATTTAATTTAAATTTGTATTCTCTAGCCTCTCGTTTGGTGTCCAGTTAGGAGTTGCTATAGCTCCTTGCTCCTTTGCTCCCTGCTCCTTGCTCCTTGCTTGGCCATTTTAAGCAGCTTATAAATTGTTGTTGTTGCCTTGAGGAAAAAGTTTTCCATGAAAATGACTTGAACTTGAAGTTCAACTTGCCGGCAAAACCGAATGCAATTTATACCGACACTCGATATCTCTGCCACTTGTTACTAGAGTTTCCTTTTTATTTTTTGCTGATTGGTTTTTTGGCCAGGATTGTACCTGGGAAAAATGTATGTATATATATTTATATAAATAAAATGTTGCAGGACAACAACGAGCTTCATTTCATTTAGTTTGTGTTAAAAGTGAATTAAAAAAAAAGGACCCAGTAGGACGCTTTTCGCTGTTTGCTTTGACATTTGGCGCCACTAAGTGAATTCCGGGGGCTGCACACACAAACAGGATATAGTCCTGTATATATACACCACCCACAATTTGGTGGCATTGCCAGGACAACGTAATTCATATTCATAATGCCGTCCATTGTTTAATAATAATAATAATAATAATATCTCGCAGCGCCACCGCTCTGCTCTCTCTGTCATTTTTTTTTGCTGCTGCACATTTTTGAGGTCCTTTTCCTGGCTCCTAGTTATTTTAATTTCTGCGTGTGTTTTTCTCCTTGCCCACATTTAATTCGATTCAAACCGCCCCCGTCGACATCGTCCTCATCATCCTGGGTTCCTCCCACTTCATTTGCTTTTCAAATTTAACTTTCATTGTGAAGAGCAAGGGGGCGGAGAGAGGCAAAGAGAGGGAGGTACGTCGCTTCCTGTGGCTTTTTGACTTTATTAAAACTAATTTTATTTTTATCTTTTCGTTTTGTGATACATTTTTTCTATTCAGCTTTTGAGTTGTTCTCTTTTTCTGCTGTAACTGCTAGTTGCTGGGTCCGTTGCCAGGCTTTCTTTCTTTTTTTTTACGGCCACGACTCCATCTACGGGCTCTGGCTTTATAGGCCAGAATGCACGAAATAATTTTCATAATAAAAGCAAAACAAAAGCAAAAAAGCTGCCGTATAAAAACAAAGCACAAGATAGAGTAGCAGCGCAGAAGGACGATGGACATACAGACAGGACATTCAACGGACGGGCCAGCAGCGGAAGTGCGGCATTCCAGCGAACAGGAACAAACGGGGGGCAAGGAGCAGGGAGCAGGGAGCAAGGAGCATCCAGTGCTAAGTTCATGGCTAAGCAAACTGCTTGCCCCATGCACTGCTTACTTAGGCCATGATAAAATCCACAATAAAAGTCAACTTTTTCACTTTTTACCATATTAAAATGAAAGAAAACTTCCAGTGAAGTGCCCCCGAATGAGTTTTGAGTACTTGTATTATTTTATTTACCATTTGAGTTTCAGGAGGATCTGAGAAAAATAATATCAAAACATAAATTGGAAAAAGAAATTCCATTGAAGCTTAACTTAACTTGAAATTTAATTAAATTAAATTAAATTTGAGTTCAAGTTAATGGAAAAATAGTTTAAATAGTATTTTTATTTCATTCTAAAAGGGCCGTAAAATTATATAAAAATTACAATAAAAATAACAGGTACAGTTGACAGAGTGAAGTAAAGTACAGTTGTGTATGCACTGCTTACTTGTATACAATATTTTTCCCCTATATACTGGATTTTCCTTTCATTATTCCTTTAATAAAATTTTCTTTTAAAACCTTAAAGACTTCTCTAATATTTTGTAAATTTTTTTAAATAGCATGACATTTCAGAGCTTCTATCAAGGTGTTGATTTTTAATGGGAAATAATTAGATTTTAGGTGAAGTAAAGTAAAAATAGTAAAAGAAAAAACATAAAACAGTTCCCAAAAAAGTAAAGAAAAAAAGTACCTGGCTTTAGCACACCTAAGTCTGCACTGCTTACTTTTGTACTACCTTTCCATAGTACAGTTATTCTTGCACTGCTTACTTTCCTTTTTATAAACTTCCTTATGCTTGATCACAGTTAAAGAAGAAATACAAAAAAAGGCTAAAGTACAGTTGTCGCAGACATAAAGAGAAAGAAAGAAAGCTAACTAAGCTACACTGCTTACTTCTATACTTTCTCTCCTGAGTAGAATCTAGTGTAGTTTTGTCTGCACTGCTTACTTTTCGTCTTAAAAACTTGATAAAGCTTGATCGTTGAACAAAAGCGAACAAAAAAAGAGAGGAGAAAAGCACAGTTACCAATTAAGAAAGGAAGAAAGATATTAAGCTGAAGAAGAGTTGTGAGAATACTACTACTTTATCTTTATTTAGTTCTGTCTGCACTGCTTACTATCAACCAGCTTTTTCTTATAAACATGATCATGCCTGTCTTATGCAAACTCCACTAAAATTTCCCCTTTAAAAAACATTAAAGAACATACATATCATTTCACAGCTTCTAACTCTCACTAAATCGATTATGAGGTTAGAGGGAAGCCAGCAAAAAATATTCCCCTGCTTTATTCGCCCCTTTTTCCAGCTTCCAGAAAAACGAAAAAAATGAAAAAAAAAATATGAGAAGAGGGTAAAACCCAACAAATATGCAGACACCGCGGCGGCATCATGAGCGGATTTTGGTGGCTATATGCTGGTCATTCCATTTTGTGGTACCCTGTAAATGGCCCGAAAATGTATTGCGGCGTTTTATTTGCATACTTTTGTGGCCGCACACAAAATGATTTAAAATGATAATTCAGGCGTTGAGTCTATAGACTAGGCTGTGCATGTTCCACATTCATATATATACACACACATATATATATATCTACATTTATATGGTATCTCTAGCCCGCTCTCATTGCCGCTACGACCGGCGTGTAATTTTGCTTTTTCGTAATTTCAATTAAAATTATTCCACGAGCCCCGGCCGCAGATGAGCGTGCGATGAGAGGAGAGTTAGAAGAAGAAGGGAAGTGGGAGAGAGGCTGAGATGGAGAGAGGGAGCGGGAGCGGGAGCGGGAGAAGGAGAATGTGAAGAGGAGCTCTGGAGAGAGGCAGAAAAAATATTTCTAGCTGCTAGGAAGGAAGGGAGAGAGAGAGCAAACAATCGAGAGGCAAGTTTACAGCTACATAAGTAATACGCACTCGCCTAATGGGCTGCTGTTTCTTCTCCAGCTACCGCTTCTTCTTCTGCTCCCCCTCCTGCTCCTGCTGCTCCTTTTTCTTCTTCTTTTTCCCCAAGCCCAAGCGGAAGCCATGGACAACCCTACCGTCCCGGGGTCCTACCAGCACCCCGCCCCCCCTCGCCAAACCCAGCCCCTTTGGCTGGGCACCGCCCCCTTGACAGTCCATCAGCCGTCGTCGTCCCAGAGCGCCATTACCGCAAAAACTTTAACGCTGAGTTGTTAGTAAAGGACACTGAGAGAAATTGGGGGAAAGAAAAAATGAGGTAAGAAAAAAGTGAGGGAAAAAATTGTACAAATTATTCAAAAAATAATTTTGTTTAATTTTAGTTTTAATTATTAAAAAACTTATAAATAAATTAAAGCAATTGAAGAGCTTGTTTTTATAATAAATTTATTTAACAAAAAAACATGGATATAATAAGGTAAAATCTACATTTGTTTTACCTTAAATATTAATTTGAATATTAAAAATTATTATTTAGTTTGTAAGAGAAGAAAAAAATAAATAAAAAATGCATAAAGAAGGCCCTACTTACAGATTATTCAATAACTATATTTATTTAAGTTTAGTTTTTATATTTACTTAATTATTAAAAAACTCACAAATAATTATAAGCAATTGAAGAGCTAAGCTTGTTTTTATAATAAATAAATAAAACAAAACACATTATAAGGTAAAAACTACATTTATTTTAAATTTTAATTTTAATATAAATAATAAAACATTATTATTTAGTTTGTACAAGAAGGAAAAAAATAAGAAATGCATTAAAAAAGAACCTACTGACCTCATTAACTAAGAACACAATGAGTTGATGAGCCTCAGAGTCACAACTCTCAATCAAAGCACTTTTTATCATTAAAAATTAATCGAATAAATGTGTTTTTAAGCTAATGAATTCATAAATTATTTATAAAATTAATTAAGTAATAAAATACTATTAAAAATTAATCCAATTAGTGTGTTTTTCAGCTAATAACTTCATAAATTATTTATTAAATTAATTAACTAATAAAATATATAAAAAATATATTTAAACTAAACCCTTTTTTTCTCTCTCTGCTGACAAAGGAAGAAAGGCAAAGGCAGCGACAGAAGCTGAAGCAGCAGCAAACGAACTTAGAAACACAAACACGCGCCGCACAAACACAGGCACAGACACACTTGCACACGCACACAATGCCGTATTTACACACACACACACACACAAGCACACTGAGTGGAGAAGGAGATACAAGCGCATACATTGATGCTTACAATTGTAATGTCCGTGCAAGCAGAAATGGCAAAGGGGCAAGGGAACAGGCCAGGGGTTAAGGGACCCGAAAGGCAGCTGCGAACAAGGACTAAGGACTAAGACAACTCGGATCATCGCAGCTCATCCCGTCTACCGTTGGATGCCTGAAATCTGAAAGCGAAACCAAGACCGAGACCGAAACCCAGGACCCAGGACCAAGAACCGAGACCAAATCAAGTAAGTCAAGTTGCAAGGAAGGCAAAGGATAGGACCTACAAGGACATCAAGATCAGGTTTATTTTCTAGCTAATAAATTGTAAAAAAAAGTAAGGAATTTTTATTGATGAAGTCAAAACATAAATAAATAAATTATAAATGTTCTTGACTTAATAAAAATCCTTGAGTATATATTTATAAATCATTATACAAGTTTTGACTTGCTTTATGGAAAGTCAAAGGATGTCTCCGGAAACTAGATCATAAATCATAATTATTATCCCGATTAGCCTGTTTATGTTTGAAGTTTTAATGGGCTTAGACAGAGGCACAAACAAACAAATAAATGGTAAAAGCGAGAGTCAACATTGCGTATGAGTAATATACTTATAACACTGCGTATGAGTAATATATTTATTGCTCATACGCAGTGTGGGCTTAGGTTTTATTTTAGAGAAAATTAAGGGAAATGTTGAGGGAAATTTAAGTGGAAATCAAATTATAATAGTAAATATTAATAACAAGAAATTGCAGTCAAGTAAAGTGAGTTGTAAATAAATCTTCAAGTAATAAAAATAATAAACAATAAATAAAGTAATATTGCAACCTTTCTGAGCCTGGCTTAGAGCCAGGACTTTCAGCTGCAAAGGAGAGACAGAGAGAGAGTGAGAGAGAGCGCCTAAAACTCACCACAGCCGCCGACAAGCTTCCACTCATTGCTCCTTTTGGAGGCTGCACACTCACAGGACACACACTCACAGGACTCACTCACTCACTCTCGCTTTGCTGGCACTCGTGCCGAGTGCCATTTCGGTGTCGTTTTGTGGTACCTCGTGCCACATCCTTTATTCCTTCCGTGCCTCGTCGGCTCATCTCATCTCCTGTTAGCCAGCCTGCCTGCCTTTTGGCTTTGTGCGTGGCAACTCTTCCATTTGATTTCTTTGGGGGACTTGGTCTTTTTTTAGCCTGGCGTCGCTCAGCCTTCGCCAAAAAAAAGAACCGGAAAGTGGGTCAGTTTCTTCGTTCTGTGTGAGTCTGAGTCGGATTCGTCCATGGATTCTGCAGCTGAGACTGCAGAACTGAGTCCGGAGTCCGGGGTCCGGAGACAGGCGATAGGCGATTGGCGACAGGCGGAGGCGGAGGCTGTGAAACTCAAGCCGTAGACTGAGTCCGAAGCTGTCTGTTGTTCTTGTTAAATAAACCATGCTGGCGCAGGAGATATATGCCAGTGCGTTGCTTAAATTACATAGAGCAAAATGTTAAAATAATACGCACTTAAGGTGCAGTGGGAGAAAATATGTATATAGTTTATAGAATAGGAAATAGAAAGGGTTAAGGAATATTTAGAAAAGGTTTTGTGAGGATTTAGAAGGTTGTATAAAAGTTAGAAGTTGGGTTTTATAGAGATTATTGTAGAAAATTTAATAGAGACTTAAAAATTAGAGATTTTCTGTACTGAAAAGTGTATTTTTCTTAATGTGTATATTTATTTTTAGGCTTTGATTAAGAGGGAATTCATAACTTTTAAAATTTAAACTTAAAAAAGCAAAACTTCAAGTTTTTGTTGTATAAATTAATAAAGACAAAGAAAATATAATGTCGGAGGTTTTTTTATTTAATTTGAGGATCTTTTCCTGTATTTTCCTTAGCTTTAAAATTTTTTTTTTTAAGATCTTTCAATATCTTTCCAAGTGATTTGTAATTTTCCATTTGAAATTTATGGAAACTCAAGCTATTATGGTAAAACCTTATCAGGAAATTAATTTAAAATTCAATAAATTATATCACTAAGCAGTTTTTATTTATTTTAAGAACCTGTTTCCTGTATTTTTCTTAGTTTTCTATTTAATTTGTAGGAACTTAAATTATTTTTACAGGGGAAACTTTTCATTTTAAACTTGACATTTACAGAAATTAAACCTTTTATTGTAAAAATGTAGAAAAAAAACATTAGGGATAAAGAAAACATATTTTTAAAACCGTAGAAATAAATAAAATCACTAAGGAAATATATGAATAAAATACTTAAAGTAAATAAAAACACCTCTGTTTTATTAGGTGTTTTTATTTACTTTAAGTATTTTATTCATATATTTCCTTAATGATTTTATTTATTTCTACGGTCTTAAATTATTTTTATAAGGAATTAACTATGTTAAGCTTGAAATTTATATAAATCTTAGCTTTAATTTTAAATATTCTACAAGAAAATGTTTAAATATGAAGTATTTAAAAACTATAAGCTTAAAATAATTCTTTTACGTATCTTATTTAGTTGTTTAATTATTTTCCTTTTGTATTTAAACTATTCCCCTTTCTCTCGCTGTGCATTTATATGCCATCCGAGGCCGGCTGCTCTTGAGGGGTTTTAATTTGCAACTTAAGGAAATATAATATAATGGCAAACTTTAAATTTTTGATAATGCCAGCAACAGAGTCAACTGCCTGGCAACCACCGAAGGATAAGACCGAGACCGAGACCGAGACGGAGGCAAGGACAGAGGACAACAACAAAGTGAGCTGGGAGTGCAGAGGAGACAGGAGGAGACAGAAGGAGACAGAAGGATATAGGAGGAGATAGTAAGAGCCAGCGCCTCGTTAACAGTTGCTCCTTGCTTCGTCCTGTGTCTTAGTACTTAAATGTGTCCTTAGTACTTAAATCCACCAAAATGTAACAAAAGCAGTTAAATAAGTCTATTAAAAATAGTGTCAAATATTAGTAGATTTTATAAACTATATTTTTAAAAAACTATTTAAGAATTACAGCTCAAAAAGCTGCCAGCTTAGTGAGCTGTAAACCCGTAAAAATATTGCCAAATTTAGCCTGAAAATATATATACAAGTCGAGGGGCCACATGCTAAGGTGCCAGATTGAGTGTTACTCGTCCTGCAGCTGCTGCTCCTACTTATCCTGCTCCTGGTTCGTCCCTTTCCATCCAACCCCCCCACTGAGAGCTTCTGCCACTTAAACTTCTTCATCTTCATCGTCATCTTCATCATCTTCATCTTCATCTTCATCGTCTTGAATTTTGCGTAGTTATTTTGGCAAGTGCAAACGAGCAATTTGAAGTGCTTAAATATTTGATATTGGTTTTGCTTTGGCACGGCAACTCCTGCGCCTCCAAAAGCCACCTCCTGGAAACCACCTTACTTCAGACTTAATGCCACCCAACTCCCTAGTGTGTGTGTACAACAATTTAATGAAATTGTTGAATCATCTCTCGAGCAATATCGCAGCTGCAGCTGCAGGAAATGCAGGGAATCGGTTACGGAATTAAGAAGGAGTCGGGATAAATTTCAAATAAATTAATTTGCGCCTTGCCGCCCATAATTGCATCGTTTTTGGACTTGCCCAAGGATCGCAACAAGGATATATATATAGCATATATCCTTGCAATGCAATGCAACACATTTGCAAACGAATTCAAATTCAAATTACTCGGTTTCTGGGTAAATTTTGTAATGCCAAAATCAATTAGATAATTGTTTGCACTTGTGTGCACACATAGGAGAGAGTGTGTGTGTGTTGGTGGTGGTGCTTAGCGTAATTGTTAAATTATCGAATGCGAAGGATTCAATTCGCAGAGCTTGCAGCCTCATCGTCCAGTTCACTCGAATGCCTCGAATCCTGGGGAATCCAGAGATCAGGTCCTTGCCGCACCCCCCCCTTTTTGGCGGCAGATTAAAGGGGCAATAAATAGGCATTAAGTGGGGCAGACAAGTACCAGGGACCAGCCAGGAGCCAGGAGCAGCAGCAGGCAGGATCTGGAGCAACTCAGGCAGCCATCAGACAGCGGCAAGGAGCCACAAAGAAATGTAAGTAAGTCGCATGGAAATGTTTTCTTTTTTTTCGCAATTTGTTGTGGTTTGATGCCGATGCGAGGCATTCTCTTCAAGACACTGGGAGAAATTAGAGCACTAATTAATATTTAAATACAAATATAGTTTCTATATTTTTGTGTTTGAATTAATCTTATTAATTTGTATATCTAGAATTTTCAGTCTTATATTAAAATTTTTGGTCTTTTATTAAAATACTAATTTAAGAATGCACTAAGTGCACTAAAATAATTTCATTTTTTATCTTCTTTCAAGATTTACTGAATTCTTTAATTAAAATCTTAATAATAGAATAAAAATCTTATTAAAAGACTGAAAATTCTAGATTTTCGAATTATTAAGGTTAATTTAAACACTAAAAAAACTTTAAAAAAAAGTATGCCTACGCTACTTTTGTAACCAAAAATCATGAAAAATTACCAAAAGTCGTGAACTTTTTTATCAGATATTTAGTTAAAATATATTACATATTACTATTTTTATTTTTATAATTATTAAAAATGTTGTTCTCCTTCAATTGATGGAAATATTATCACCAAAAATTATAATTCGAATTTATAATTTTAAATATAATATAAACATTAAAGAAATACATTTTTTAGCAAATGGTCACAGTAATTTTCCCCCTAAATAATAAAGGGTTCATCTAGAAAAAATACGTTTAAATGCGTTCAAAAAATATTTAAAAAAATATTGTTCTCCTTCAATTGATGGAAATATTTTTACCGAAAACGAATTTCTAATTTGAAATATAAAATAAACATTTTTTAACAAATTTTCACATTAATTTTCCCCCCTTAATAATAAAGTGTTAATCCAGAAAAAATAGTTTACCATTAATAAGACTTCTTTTTTTTCGCCAAGTGTGTCCTGCTGCTGATGTGGCTCCTGGCCAGGAATCAAGACCAGCAGGAGGAACAGGAGTCAGGGAGTTGGGGGTAAGGAAACGGGGAACCAGGGAGTCTGAGAAGGAATATCAGGGAGTCAGGGTGGAGGAATCAGGGGCCAAGACAAAGATGAGTACGCGGATGAAGACGCAGCATCAGAATCAGCAGAAGCAGACGAAAGATTGTGGCATCCTTCAAATGGATTGCTGCTAGACAAGCTGAAATGAAAGGCCAACCAAAGGGGGGAGTGATGCTTAAAAAGGGGAGCCTACTGGTGGCCATATGCCAGGGGTTGAAGCAGGAACAGGAGCAGAATCAGGAGCAGGAGGAGGAACAGGAGCAGTAACAGAAGGAGTGCCAGGAGCACCATCAGGAGCAGCCTTGGCTTGCGATGGCGATAAGCGCTGTAAAGTTGAAGAAGCAACCGTAAAGAAGTTCATCCAGATACAATGAAAAGCGAACAAGGGACAGCGGGGAGTGGAAAAGGGGGTCGCAAGAAGGTGGAAGCGGAACAGAAAGGGGTTAAGGGTAAGGCACTGGCGGGCCAGGGGAGAAGGGACTTAAAGTAAGACATTTTATATGAGAAACGAATTAAAATGGAATGAAGGAAACTATCAGCGATGAAGGAGCGCAGATTAAAGGGCAGCGGCAGAAGGGGGGCTGAGGGCAAGAAGACTCAGCCAAAGATGAAGAAGAAGCCCAGAGAGAGAGAGACAGAGAGGGAGCGAGAGAGAACAAAGTCAGAGTCAGGGCGTGAAAGAGACGGGTAATAAATACAGATAAATGGAATAGATAAGACAGATTACAGATGAAATTTATGTATGTATGTGGGTGAGAGGAAATATATGTATAAAAAAAGAGCAAAAAGCAAACCAAGAAAAGGCCAAGCAAATAAGACAGAAAGAGAGCGAGAGAGAGACAGTGAACGTGGGGAAATTAACCGGAAAGGCAAAAGAAAATCCAAAGAAATGCAAAGGTGCAAATGCGGACTACTCAAAAAAACAGAAAAAAACAAAAGAAAGCGATTAAAAGTTAAGGAAATAAGACAGAGAGATAAGAAAACAGGATGCAGGATGCAGGATAGCCGGCCAGCGGAAGATAAGAGAGTTAAGATGACAGGCTGAGACAAAGCGAAAGGCGAGGAAATTAACCCACAAAGAAAGCTGCAAGGAATGCAATTAAATAGGCAAAAAACAAAGAAGAGAAACAAAAAAAGAAGAGAAACAAAAAAAGAAGAGAAACAACAAAGAGAAAATCAAAAAACAAAAATGAAATGAAGACAAAAAACAGCAAAAAAAAGAGAGTGATAAAGAAAAGGTAAGCAAGCAAAGAGAAGAGAAAAAAACAAATATCGAGAGGCACAAAGTCCACCAGAGGTAAATTGAGAAAGGGGTTAAAAGGGGAGGAGGAAAACCCACAACAATATTGCATTATTCATATTTTTTTTTTCTTTAACGACAAAAAGCCTTATGATCATTCCTCTTTTTTCTTGCGAAAGAAAAGCAGAAAATACATTTAAGCCAGCACGAAAGATGATTAAAAGTCTGCGGGCCTGCCAAAGAGAAATATGCTTAACTGGGGCACTAAAAAAGAAGGCAAAACAGAGAGAAAAAAATATATTAAAAAAGAAAAAGGAGTATTAAAAAAAAAAAGAATATATTTAAGGCGAATTTTCGAAGACCTGCGGCATATCAGCAGTGGAAAGTCGGAGGAGCACTCGGAGCACTTTCTGAATTCTCGGAATAAAGATGAGAAGAAGCGAAGAACGGGTAAAAGTTGGTGGCAATCGCTTGGATTGCCAAGGAATTCAGCTCTCTCTCTCTCTCTCGCTCTTTCTTTATCCCTCTCTCTCCATCTCTCACTTTCTCTGTAGTCTCCTCTCTCACCCTTTTCTCCCTTGGCAACTCAACTCACATTTGTTGCCCAAAAGAATTTGCTCATTAGAACTTGGCGCAGCTGGCAAACTTTTGTCAAATAGCACACAGCCTATCCTCGGGATGCCACGCCCCCTTCTTTCCACTCTGGACCAGGCTTTTGCCCCCCCACTCCCTCTATACAGTCCCTGCCCTCGGACTTGGCCATGTTCCGTGTTAGTTAGCAAAAGCGAAGTGAAGAGCATCGCACAATTGCATGTTGACTACCATAAAACTCATCGCGATGCATGCCACAACCAACACAAACACACACACACACACACACACGCTTGCTTGGAGTTCAATAAACAGCTGAGTTCAAGTTAATAGAAGTGCTGGAAAATGTAATTTAATTAAATATTTTATTAAATGCTTTTGAGTAATGAGAAAATTTATAAAAAATATATTTTTAAAAATCTTAAAATCCAGTTTTCTTGAATAATTTCAGGGAAAGATATAGAAATCTATAGTTAATCTATTAGATTCTTAATTATAAATATACGTTATTTAGTATTTTTATTTAAAACAAGACTAAACTTGATCTAAGCTGCTAAAAACTAATTATTTATTAAGAAAAATCAAGTTAAAGGAAATCTTTTTACTTCAAAGGCTTGTAAAATAATGCTTATTTATTGTTTTTATAGCCTCAAATATCTTGTATTTATTATTATACATATTTTGTCTGTATTTTATGTATAATTCTTAATTTTGTATATATTTTATATATCTTTTATATCTGTATGTTGTCTCTTTATATTTTTTAAAGATTTTATATTCTTTAGCTGTTGTTTTTATAATTATATAAAAATTGTCTGTATTTTATGTATAATTCTTAATTTTTTATATATCTTTTTTAATCGTTAAATGCTTTATATTTTCCAAATTATTTATGTTCCTTATATTCTTTATATTCTTCCTTTTCATATTATTTCAAGATTTTATATTCTTTACTTTTCTTTATATTCACTATATAGTCTTTATCTTCTTTTTATTTATATTATTCCTTATATATATTTTTATACACCAAACTTTTTTATATTTCCTTTAAAAACCTTCAACATTTTATTTAATACATTCTCCCTCTAAAACCCTCTCTCTAAAAAAAAAAAATATGTAGAAAACTAAATAAAACTTGTTGCTGCGGTATTAAATTTAATTTTAATTTGCTCTTCGTGCAGATATATATACATATACGAGAGGCATCTATTATTTTGACCGCATCAGTGCAGCATCCCAGCAAGCACTTCAGTGCCAAGCAGAACCATCCCCCCCTAGTTGCTCTTCCCCCCTTTATCCCCTCACCGAACTATGTGGTTGGAGAAGTGTGCGCCAAGCATGTGGAACAAAACGCAAAAGTTGAGCAAACTTTTGCGGCGATCTCCGAAGGCAGCGATGGAATGAAAGCGCGAATAGCTTGAATGCCCCGACCATGAGATACCCGGTCTTCACTGCGTTGTGTGTTTGCTGCAAAATGTATAGCATACTTAGAGGGGGCAATGGGTTTGCAAATGAGTTAAGGATATATATTAAATATATAGTGAGGTGTGACTAGAGATCAGAATTCCGTTGGAAATATAGTTTTTGATTTTTTTGCTGACTTTGTAAAATAAAATTCTTATTTCTATTTCTATTAACTATTTAAATAATTTTACAAAATATTTCTTTTTTGGGTTTAAAGCGTCTTAGCTTAAAATTTCTTATGTTACTTTAAATTCTTGTATTTTTATCGAGTTTAATGTGCACTTTAAGACTCGGGAATATTAAATAACGATCTTTAAACCTAAAATAATATTATTTTTAGTATATATACAACATACCCTTGAGTTATCCAAGTCCCGGGTATTTCACAAAAAAATGAAAAAAAAAAAACGAAATAAAAACCCAAAAGAGAGAGGCAAATGAAGCGTGTGGAAAGAATGCACGCACGCAAGCTCACACACACACACACACACGCACACACCAACTCTGGCACACTCACACACACACACACACGAGGGATAGAAAAAACAATACATTTAATTAAAGTTGAAGATGAGTTGCAGTGTAGAACTAGCAACTTGCAACATTGTGCTGCTGCTGCTCCTGCTGCACACCACCTCAAAAAGTACTTTAAACATTGTTATCCTGGGCGGATGATAGAGAGAGGAGAGGTCACCGAGTGTGGACAGTCAAGGTGAATGGGAGCAAACTCTCGAATTTAATTAAAATTATATTCCCCAACAATATCAGAGAAATGCAAAACTTTAAAGCGTAAATTATCCCCTTTCCAAGAGTGGAAAATCGCATCAGGTCCCCTGCATAGCTCCTGCTGCTGCTCCTCCTGCTGCTCTTTTAGTTGAGATTTCCATCTCCCTTTCTCCCTCTCTCTCTCTCTCTCTCTCTCTCATCATCAGTTGGCCCATTTATATCAATGGGATAAAGGAACACTGTTAAAAATAATTGAACTAAGTAATATTTAAAGAGATCTATAATTCTTACAAGTAAATATTTACGAGGAGTTTTAATTAAGTTAATTTTAAGTTAAAGCACTGATATCGATAAAACAGCTTTCCTCAGGGACATTTTTTTTCAAGTTAAAGCGATGTTATCGATCAAATAGCTTTTTTTGGTAAGTTTTTGTATAAAACTAAATTTTTACTGTCACCCTAGGCGTATACTTAATTTGTCATTTATTGCGTATACGCATAGCATGACCAGAAACAAATACTATATAAATATGTAGATAGCTCTTGAACTCCGTGGCATTTACTTACATTGTACATTTTATTTAAAAAATCAATCATTTCATGGCCACCCTAGGCGTATACTTAATTTTGGTTTTTATAACGTTTACGCATGGTATGACAAGGAATAAGAAATAAATAAATACATAAATATATAAAATGCTTTTCTACTTTTAGAAACTTATTTATTCTTCATCTTTTTTATGTAACTCAATTTTAATGGTCACCCTAGGCGTATACTTTATTTTTGTATATATTAAGTATACGCCATGCGCTTTTGACAAGGATTAAAAAATATTTATTTTTATTTCGAAAAAAATTAAATATACAAATAAATATTATGTACGAAAACCATTGGGTCTCAAAATATACCATAAAAAATATACATAAATTTATATTATTTTGACTAAAAGAGACCCAATGGTTTTTTAATAAATTTAATGCCCTAGAAATTCCTTATAATAAGTTTAAAAATATCATCAAATATATATATTATAATATGCCTAAGTTAGCTCCTATTTTAGAACTATTTGTTAGCATTAGATAAATAAATAAATAAATAAGCAAATAAATAAAAAAAAAAAAAAAAAAATAAATAAATAAATAAATAAATAAATAAATAAATAAATAAATAAATAAATAAATAAATAAATAAATAAATAATTAAATAAATAAATCAATAAATAAATAAATACAAATACATAAATAATTAAAGAAATGCCTCGTTCACTTTTTAAAGCTAGACTCTTATTTTTCTCAGTGTTTAAGTTTGGCCAAAGAATTGTTGTCGCTTCATCCTTTTAGGTACTATCACTCCCCGGCTTCCCTAATCACACCTCCCTTTGGACAGTCCCCTCTAGAAATCCCCCTTAAAAACCCCTCTCTAAAAAACCCCCTCTGTAAACCCCCCCTAGAAATCCCCCCATCCCCCTTAAAACCCCCGTTCCTACTCCCCTGACTGTTGTTAAACAACGCTCGACGCTATCAGCTTGATGAATAAAACTTTCTGCGCCAGAGGACCGAGCGGAGCAGCAGCAGTCACAGTCGCACAGCAGAGTCACGTCACAAGTCCTGGACAGGAGCTGCCACGCCTCCTAACAAGTTACCAGTTACCAGTTACTAGTTACCAACCTCCATTCCCCTCCTTGGCCCAAAAGAACCATTCGGCCCGCGGCGTGATTGTCAAGTCATGTTTTAAAATGTTGGCCAACCAAATTGGGCAAACATTTCGAAGTGCATTCGAAATTAGCAAATTGCTACGGCACAAGACCAGAAGCAGCTGTGCCAGGGGGGGCGGTAGCAGAGAATGGGCGTGGTCCTATGGCTATGGCTTTGGCATTTATATGGGATTGCGAGTTGGAATTACCCGAAATCATTTGTAATTCAAAGTGCGCCTTGCGTTGATTTTAGCTGCGCCTCCTGGCCTTAGGGCACATTTTTGTTGTGTGTGTGTACGAGAGAGTTGTTGTGGGTGTGTGTGTGCTGTGGGTGTGTGTGTGTTAGGGGGAGGTGAAGCTAAGAGGGTGTGGCAAATGAAAGGCCATCTGCGATGGAGCAACAGTTTCAATTGCAAAATGCCATTTCCGTCTGCTGGCAGCCATTTCCAGCGCTCAGTTTATGCTCAGTACCCTGGAAATTGCGTTAAATACTTAAGGAAGCTATAACTTTATTCAAAAAATTATAGAAATATTTATAAATAATATTTTCATTAATAAAAAACATATAAAAAATGGTTTTCAGCTAAGAAAGTTAACAAAAATGTTACATAAGCTTCTTAGCAATTTAAATTTTTGATGTTTTGGTTTCAAATAAATGTCATAAAAAATATATATAAATAAAACCTTCTCCTCATATTGAAATATATATAAATTATATATCTTAAGACATTATTCTTATCATAATAATTAATTTATGATAATTAAAACTTAATTTATTGATTAAAAGAAAGTCAAAAGTTTGATCAGGAAACCTAGTTAAAGCCAAGCTTTATTCCTTAATAATTCCCTGTTTAAATATTAATTAATTACCAAAATTTTCATTTTGATAAAACTCTCCTTTAAACAGGGTATTACAAAAGAAAAAGGTAATTTCCCAGTCGATGTCCTCCGACAGGATCTGATGCTGTCAAGCTGCAGCAGAGCAATGGAACCGTGCCGTTCCGTGCCATAACTGAAGGTGCAGAAATAATCGAGTTTATGTATGGCCAGTGAAAAAAGAGAAAATGCGGGTGAAAATGTGGAGAAATGCGAGAGAAAATGCGAAAGGGGGGAAAATGCCAGAGGAAAATGCGTGAAAAGACGCAGGTGGGGTTTTTGTCGAAAGATGTCGCGCAGTCGGGCAACAATAAATGCTAATTTCCTTCGCTGCACATAAAACATTCTTAATTGAAAGCGCTGACGTAAATAGTCCAGGCTTTTTTTTCCCCCCCAAACAAAAAGGGAAAAGGGGGAAAAGCGAGTGAGTGCCCCATCAAAATTGACAGCTACTTAGGCGGCCCAGCCACGCCTACTTTTTCCGGCACACAAAAAAAAAGAAAAAATAAAATAAATAAAAGAAAACACCGAGCGAAGCCACGCAAGGCAAACAAGCAAATAAACAAACACAAAAAGCGACACTAACACTTACTCATACACACGCACACACACACGCACGCACAGGCATACGGAAGAAGCAGCAAGCAGGACGAAGAATAAGACGCAGACAGATAAACATGAGGGAAAAGCCGAAACAATGGCGGGACTAGGATAACCACAAAAAGTAAGTTCATGAATACCCTAACTTGGGAAGTGCAAAATAGGACATTTAAGTTATTAAATTACTTTTATGAATATTAATAAATAATTTTAAGCTTTTATATATACAAAACAATACATTTTAGAAGCTGAAACTAGACTTATATAAAAAGTATACGCCTCAGTGGCTTGCCAGTGTATAATTTTGCATTTAAAAGCCTTGAGAAAGAGCTTGGGCTTAGTTTTTAATTTATATTTCTTGAAAGGAACTAAAAATTTATTAAAATCTAAGCATTTTCTTTTTAAAAAACCCTAAAAAAGGCCTTTAAGTTGTTCTAAATTTTTTTTCACTTAAAAAAAAATGTCTTATTTTAAAAATAAAATAAAAAAGAAATACCTAACAAATCCTCTAAAGAAACTTTTTCCACCAAAAAAAGAGTTATGTATAAATTGATGCAAATAGTAAATTCGTGTAATAAAAACTGTAAAAAAAGGTGTGATAAGGTTTAAAATGTATTTAAACTAAAAATATTATTTTAACACTTAATAAGTTCGCAAAATAAATTGAAATTCAAATTTAAGAGAGTATTTAATGTAATGTTTTTATATATCCCCGCATTAAAAACCGTCTAAATCTGTGTTAACAATTGGTCGAACATAACTTCGAGCTTCCCCTTTGAATACGAAGACCCTCTTTTCGGCGAAGGGCATTAAAACAAATGGAGAAAGTTGGCTCTGGGGGAGCGGAGAGGGGGGATCAGGACAAAGACAAAGCACAATATGAATATAATGAATAAATTGGCATATGTAATGCGTTTGCCCAACGCAGGAAAAGAGAGGTAAGAGGGGAGTGTGGGTGTGGCACCTGGAGATTTGCCTTGAATGTGGCACTGATTATATGCCATGAGATTTTCATGAATGTGCGTAGGGACACACACACACACAACACACACATGTGATGATGGCTCAGAAAATATACATGTGTGTAGAGGGAAGAGAGTGAGAGAGAGCTCCTTAAGGGAAATACTAAAGGAAGAGAGGTCGGCGACCAGCCTTCAACTCTGACATTTGTCTCTGTCACCGCAGATTTGCTTATCTCGCGCTGATGTTTTGAGTTATTGCCATCGATAAGCGATAAATGCGACAGTTTATCATTCGATTCATCACAATTTAGGACATATGCTTGGGGCTATGTTACGGATTTAACAGTCAGCGTGTCAGCGCGTTGATTGATTATAGCAAAGAAATCCTTTTTTTTTGGGCGACAAATTGTCTCGTAACTAATAGGTAGAAATGTATTTTAGCTTGTAAAATGTATTTATTTCTTTGATTTTAAAGATTAACTATCAAATCATTAAGCAATTTGTTAAGAATCATCTCTGATATGAAAAGTAATCTCCCGTTCAATGGAATTTCCAGACCAAGTTCAATTTCTAGCTTGCATAAATGGTAATTTATCTTGCTAAAAATCCAAAAGGGGAGCCTTTAAAATTCCAATCATGTATCGATAAATCGCAAATTGCTCGCCCGTCACTCGATTACAGATATTGATGATGAGTAATGCTTTGCATGCTTGCCATTAGTTCATTGATTGTTTGGCAAATGCTGACGCAGATGGGTTTTTTCTCCTGCCTCAATTTCTCCGCTCTCTCTGCTCTTCCCTCTTTTTCTCCCACTCTTCTCCCCTTGCCCTTGGCAGCAGTTCTTCAAATAATTTTAAGCTCTCGAGCATTTGACTGGTTTATGCGTGTAATTACAGAGACACACAAACACACACACACATACGCTGGCGCAGCGGAACCACCGTTATCGATGCAGCTGCATCGAACCCCCTTCCCCCCAGACGCCTGTAAGGCCAGCCGGCACTTGGCATTCGACCCTTTTACCCCCTGCTACCCTCTCTCTCTCTCTGCCCATGCTGGACCCCTGGCAGGACTCGTGGAAGGACCCCTCTCGCAGAGGTCCCTAATGCCGCTTCTTGTGCACACAAAATTACACGACATTAGCATAATGTGATTTTGTAAGCATCTGATTTGCACACACACATGCACACACACAAGCGCAGATATGATGCGCGTGTGTGCCCCTAAAAGAGAGAGCGTGTGTGAGGCTGAGAGTAAGGGTGTGTGTGTGTGTGTGTGAGAGAGTGTGCTCAACTTGTTGACTTCATTTTGGCCCCAAAATACACTGAGAAACGGGAAGAGCAATCAAACTTAAGTAATTATCAGCTTTTAGTTGATTTGGTAAATGAAAAATAATTTTAATTTATAAAATAAAATATAATATAATAGAATATAATATAATATAATATAAGAAAATATAATACATAAATAATTATATAAAATATATATATAATATAATATTTAAAAATATTACATTGCCCAAAAATAATTACAGGTCACGGAATCACAAAGTAAAGTTATTTATAGACATATATATCAACATTTAAGGTATTTTAAAAAATAAGCAAAGCTTTAATTATATACTAATGCTTGTTATATTGATTGAAATTTAAAATAAATTAAATATTGATTAATATTAATTGAAAGAATATAATACAATATAATACATTAATTTAATAAAACAATATATAAGTATAATAAATAATTTAAATAATAAAATAATACAATAATATTAACTATAATAAAATAAAAAAAAATATATAAATATATTAATTCGAAACATTTTTAAAATAAGCAAATATTTAAATACAATAAAAATAATGCAATACAAAAATAATACAAAAAATATACACAAATATCTTAAAATGCCAAAAAAACATATAATTTTATATTTTGCACATAATACAACCTTTTTTTCCCTTTTAAAAAATAAAAAATGAAAACCTTTACCACATTCCTTATATTTTACACTGATTCCTTCCCTAAAATACATCAAAGCCTACTTTTAGGCTCCCTTCAAAGTGATTTCAAATCACTTGTGACACCTTTTTCATTACATCAACCTCAAAAAAAGGTATTTAAACTGTTCACACTGACATGTGGATAAATATTAATCGGATGTTGTGCCATATCACGTTGACTGCTGACAGCTAAGAGCTACTATATTCTGATGCTAAAAAAAAATCAAAACAAAACACAAAAACGTACTCTGACGAATCGGCGGTCTATTTTTATTTTTTTGCCTGTACACACACACACACACACTCGCTCACATGGACATGCGGAGAGGAGGGGCAGGAGGGGAGCAGGAGCTCGGCTTCCTGCCACTTTAGTCCTTTAGTCCTAAACGCTGCAAATGAGCAAGTGTCGCATGTCGAATCGCTGCCCCCTCGCCCGCCCCCCTTCGATTTTCAACCCTCGGCGAGTGCATTGATTTCATGTCCTGCATCCTGGCGCTCCACGCAGCCTCCACGCATCCTGGCACTCTCCCCCCCTCCCATAGCCAGCACTCGTGGCTGCATCCTGCGACTGTCATTGATGCAGTCATTCATTTTTATCAGGCCAACCGAACGCGCAATGCAATAAAGGCAAAAAAAAAAACCAAAAAGAAAAAAAGAAGCAGCAGTGAAATCAACTCTCGATGCAATTTCACGCGATTTGAGGCAGAGTGGGGCGCGGGGGGGGTTTGAGTGTTTTGCAAGGACATTTTCGGTGGCAGAAGGAGGAGGCAGAGTAGGAGGAAAGTGTGGCAAGAAGAATTGAAGTGTCTGCCACGCTATGCACACCGTAGTCATCGTCGTCGTCGTCGTCGGTCCGATGTTCATTCCACCATAAAACTTTGCAATTGTGGTGGCACCTCTCAACCATATTGGACCATACTCTTTCAAAGGTGGGATGCTATATATAAACATATAAAAATTTAATTTATATATTTTTATTTAACAAAAAAACATTAACTTTAACTGCATAAAACAACTCTTAAGAAATATTCAATTAAAAGTCATAAACAAGGAGAAAAGTTAATAAAGAAATTTTTACCTCAAAAATAAGCAAACTTAAAAAGCTGATAAATTGTTTACTTTAAGTTTACGTATTAAATAACTTTATTTAATATTTATATTAAATCGTCTCAAGTCCTTAAAAATATTATTATTATTTTTTTAGATAAATATTTGATTGAAATTTTACTTTCTTTCGTCAAAAGTTTAAGCTTCCTTATAAAGACTCTTTGCTCAATCATTTCATTATAAATGTAACTTAAACTTAATTAAATCCAAAATAAAATAATATATAAAAAAAAACCTCAATAAATAAGCAATTAAATTCCCAAAAATCCCAAGGCCAAAGGACCTCTCTTAGGCCTTTCCTTTTAATTTTTTTGTATATAAAAATGAAAGCGATCTCCTAGCGTATTCCAGGTTTCGTTCCCTCTCTGCCACCTTGATTCCTATGAGCAAGTGTGTGTGTGTTTGTTTTTCCTGCCGTTGTCCTGGCAGTCAACCCCCTTGCCCACCCCCCCTCCCTCCCTTCCCCCTCTAGAAAACATACCCCTCTGAGATTGCACACACATACACACACACATGCCACAAGCTGAGATTCATTTGGCATTTTGAACGCCGTTTTTCGTCAATTTCGATTTCGATTTCGAGTTTGTGCTCTTCAGCTAGGAAACCTCATCGTCCTTCGTCCTTCGTCCTTCGCACTGATGTCTTGTCCCCGCTTTGCCAAGCTGGTTTTTGAATGCACATCTGGAGTGGAGTTGAGGCAGGCAACGTATGCGCATAGCTAAAGCCTCTTTGGTTGCCCCTTTTCCAATTGTAAAATCACCGCCCATGAGCCCAGAGCTTTCCCTTCTTTTGCATGCCAGTGTAAAAGTGCGGGGCACTGGGGGAAAAATATCAGAAAAATATCAGCAAAAAAATTGGGGTAAACAAAAAAAAAAAAAAAACTAGGGGAAAACTGCAAGGAAAATTCGGTTAATCTTGAAAGAATGGGAAGTCGATTTGGACTCCTGGAAAATAATTCATTCAAATAATGTTGGAAGAAAGGCAATGGGGTCCTTTTAGTTTATTATATATATCAGTCTTTCTATATATTTATCGATAAAAGAAATTGTATCAGTCAATCTATATATTTATCGATGAAAAAGATGTTAATTATTACTTTGTAATATCAAACTATGCTTTTGTCGATTTTATGAATATATGCTTTTAAAATATTTATTGGAATTTCCTTCTTAAGACTTAAGCTAAGAGAGCTGGTTATAAAATGTCGATATGTTATCGATTTAATTCGATATAAATTTAAGCTGCTATTAATTAAAATGATAAAGAAGATTAAAATATCAAAAAGATTTTATAAAGGGTTCCAAAATTTATATTATAACGATTTTTTATTCTTTTGATATCGATCAATTTTTAGTTACAAATTAATAGCTGTACATACCGATTATCAGGTGAAACATGTCTGGAATAATTTAAGGCTTTCTTAGGCGGGGAAATATAATTGTAAATGGTATCGATACATATCGATTTTGATAATTTTAAAAGATATCTTTAACATTTAGGAATTTAATTATAATTCAGTTATGATTTATGACGCTTCAAGCTTTCTCCAGATCACTATCGATAAATTTTCTGACAATAATCGAATCGATATTAAAAAATATATCGATTTTTTTTACCATGTGCTGAATGTCAGGGGGGGAGGGGCGGGTAGCGTTAGAAGCTGCCGACTTGGCAATCTATCTCCATCTATGCGATTGTCTATCCATTTCTCTTGTCCATTTGTCTGCCCCACCTCCCCCTCTCTATACCCCGCTACCTATTTTCCCCCACCCTACGCTTTTCCGACCCTACGGCATTCCTGGGTTGTTCATCTGCGCTTTGTTCTGTGTAGTCTGCTGCATAATTTACCGTTAGAGTCAATAGTGTTTTCCCAACTTTAATTAAATTTGCGCTTCTCAGCGTTTCCACTGCCACGTATGTGTGCGTGTGTGTGTGTGCACACAGGCAGGTAGCAGGTGGGGCATGTGGCAGGTGGCAGGTGGCAACCCTATTGACTGCTGGCCACCATGGAGCAAATTGCTAAAAAAGCCCTCATCCTCATCGTCAAAAAAAAAACCAAAGCTCCAACCACAACAAACGACCAAAGTGAAACAAACAAACAAATAAAAAACAAAAAAAAAATAAAAAATAAAAGTAAAATAAAAATAAAACGAGAAAGGATGGCAAATTAAAATGAATACATGCCTCAAGGTGTTTACCAGGTAATTAACAGGTGGTAAACGAGGGGACTCCGGTGCCCACCTTGCACTGGACGTGTTTAGAGCCCCGAGGTTCCCGCCAAATACTTTTTTTTGTTTTGTTCACAAATATATATATATGTTTATATGTTTTTAATTAGCGCAATTTTTCGCTAATTATCGGAAAATTTTGGTGCTGCTGCTGCCATGGTTTTTGACAGGTTTATTGTGTTTTTTTTTTCCTTGAGCCACAGTTTTATTTACAAAGCGCTTATCAAGCACAAATCTTGTGTATCGATTGATTTATTGATATTGGCTTACGTGGAGTTTATTTTTGGATAAACAAATGTATATTTACAGCTTTTAGCTTAATTAAAATTTGGTTAATAATCATAAATTATCTAACTTAGTTGGGGATTTAAGATAAAATAAGGGGAATCTATATCATATTGAAAATATTGTAATGTTTGATATATCAAAATTAAATATCGAAAATAGGTGACGTTTAACAATAATATATTTATATTATCGAAAAAGTTTTGAATGATTTTACTGCGTTGGTCCTTTTTTTAATTTGATAAAATGTATCAATAAATATACTCGATAAATAAATTTAAATTAAATTATATCGACAACACATTAAGTACCGATATTATTGAAAAAATTAATGCTGAAAAATGTTATTTATTTTATTAATATTTTGTTTAGGATTGTTTTTAAAACTTTTTTAAAAATGTGATTATTTATAACGTTTTCATAGGAATTGGAGTGTATATCGATTTATCAAGCAGGATATCGATTTGTTACACAGCTTTTTTGTATCGATAAATATACTCGATAAATAAACATTAATTAAATTAGATCGAAAAAACATTATGTATCGATGTTATTGAAAAACTTGATGCTGAAAAATTTTATTTATATTTTTTTATTATTATTTATTTTTTTGAAACTTTTTTAAAATGTGTTTATTTATAACCTTTTTCATTGAAACTCAAGTGTAGATCGATTTATCAAGCAGGATATCGATTTATTACACATCCTTGCTATCATCTCCAGCTTGAATTTCTTTTTAATCAAATTCAATCAAGTTCATTTTGAAGTACAGTCTTTATTATCTCAATAAGTGCTTATGTTATCGATACTCTGGTATAGGATTACCAGGCATGACTGCCTATCGAAGCTTTTAGGAATCGAAACAGGAAAAACGATTACGATTCCGCTCGCTTCGATGCCGTTCGATTCCATTGTGTGTGTGAGGGTGTGTGTGTGTGGGTAGCAGAGCTCCTTCTGGGTTTGGCCATTCGGTCTGTTGCTTTAAGCATTACCACCAGCTGCGTGTCGATTTCTATCTGTCTACCTTTGGCATATGGCCCTCCACGGCCCCCATATGTGTGCCATATCCTGCATAGCTGCACCTCCTGTAACCGCTTACCCCCCACACACACGTACCACACTCCGCACACCCCACGCACACACACAATGCACTCGGGTATGCAGTTCCATCAATCGCATCGAATTCAATGCGTTAACATTTGCCTCCATTGCCATCTACCATTTATTCTGCACACACACAAACACACCTAAAGACACACGGGTACACGCACAACATATACACACACACAGACTACATATACATATACATATAGAGTATGCGGCACATACACATAGACATCATACAATAACATCGTGGCGCACACAGGCATTCCATCATCGCAGGCCAGGATCCTCTCTACGTTCGCCGCTGGAGGTCCTGGCCACATGCGGGCAGCATGCTCCAGCCGAGAGTCCAGAGACCTGAGTCCTGCGTCCTGCCTGTATGTGTGTGTGTGAGTGCTTCGTCCTCCTGATTTGCTTGCACATTTAAACGACATTTAATCAATGCTGCCAGCCGTTGCATAAACCGCACGCAAAAGCCTCCAAACTATTTGCCCACACAAATACACTCGAAGAAAAGTTGAATTCAAGGAAATGTATACAGAAAAAATAAGGTAGAATAAAGCACAAAAATATAAAATAAAGAAATTCTAAAGAGACAATTTTCTTAAATTTAAAAGTAAACAATCTTCTTGAAGCTTAAATAAAAACAAAGAATAAATCGCTATTGCCCAGAAAAGTTTCTTTAAAAAGTAAATTTCTCTCAGTGCCTGGGCAACTGTTGCACAAACGGCAAGAACAAGCAACTATTGTTGAGCCACAGGAATGGACTAATTGATAACCTCAACGTGGATGCGAAGCCAGGAATGTTGTTACTCAGGTCAGATGCGGCGTCATAATCACAACGGTAATTTGTCTAACAGTGTTTGGGCCACCCCACAAAATGCTGGCCAAAAACAAAAGCCAACAAGGCCTAATGGAAATTATTCATTATTGTTAGTTAGTGCCTTCAAAAAATTAGCATGACAAAATGTTGGTTATAACAATTAACACCTTGATTAAGCCAGAAAACAAATGCAAAACATTCAATGATACCAAATTGGTACAAAAGAGATTACATATTTACATGAAAAACTAAGACATTATGGTCTCAGTCCATTAGGCAGATGGAATAACAATTTACACCTTGATTGATTATATTAGCTGCTAATGAAAATCGATCGATATGCATGCCAATATAATAATAATAAGATGCGTAGCTCTCGAAGTTAATTGCTTATGCGGGATTATTCTTGATTATATTAGCTACTTAGGGAAATAAATATATTTAAATACAGATAAGTAAAGGCTTTAAATTACAGGCAATATAATATAGATAAGATATAGATATAGAAAGATAATATATAATAAGATGCGTAACGCCCCTTGTTTATTGCTTGTACGGTATTCATTGTTCTTAAATTTATTAACTTAAGACATCCATAAGAAGTTTAATTTAAAGACAATACAATATAAATAGGTTACGCCCTATCTTTTTACTGTTTATAATGAATTTCTCTTGCTTTTTCCACAGGTAATTATAGTTGGATCTCCAAATTAATTAACTGTTCGTGTTCCCAGTAACTAATATGCTGAACTCTTAATCAGATTCCCTGTTAATCAGTCTGAATTTCTCACTGGCCAGCAATTGCTGCTTTTCTCTCTGAATCCAACTCGGATATTATTCTTAATGCGTTCTGGGTTTTCGTTTCTCTGTTTTCGCACTTTTTTTTTGTTTTTTGTTTTTGAGATTTAATTAAATGTCACTTTGATCGAAATAACCTTGCGTACTGTGCGTGTGTGTGGCTGTGCGTAATGTGTGTGTGTGTGTGTGTGCGTGATGTGTGATGTGTGGGTGTATGTAAACAAGCCTGTGCACAATTTGATCCAATAATCACACGCAGCAAGACTCCCCCCAAAACATCCCCACTTTTTCCTGTTTCCTTAATAGCCAGGGGGTCTCCATAGAGATGACACATAAATATCGATATATATCATAATTGGTTCGATAATTAGTTATACTATTTGTATATATTAAAATGTAAAGATATTTATTTATTAATTTATTTATTTATCTAAGGCTAAGAAATAGTTCTAAACTAATGTAAAAATATTTTTATTAACTCTATAATAAAAATCAAGAATTATTTAATTTAAAAAATTGATGTAAAAATCGATAGCTGTTCGATATAAATATTAATTAATTGATATGTATATATTTGTGAGATAGAATATTGTTAAGAAAAATCAATAGATTAATCAAATGATTAATTAAACAATATTTAACAAGTTTTTACATATTTATAAATGTAGATAACATTTTTTTACGATAAATAAATTTACAATATATTAGATAACAATTTTTACGATAAATAAATTATCGATATATCAAGCCATATTTTTGATTATCAATGCGATAAATTCTTCAATAAAAATCCCATATTTTTATTCCTTTTCTCGACATATTTATGCACATCTCTAGGCCAGAAGTCCTGCGGTGCTTTTTTTTTCGGAAGGAGAAAGGGCGCAAGAGGCGCAGGAAGCTGAGGAAGCGGAAGAAGAGGAGAATAAAGAGCAGATGGATAAAGAGAGAGGGGAGCAGGAGGCTGGGACAGCCCGCAGTTGAGGCCCAGGCAAGCGTAAGCAATGCAATTAATTATAAAAGAAATGAAAACAAAAGCAGCGCGCCAAATTGATTCATACACGCTCACTCACACGCACACACTCACACACACACAGGAGGCGCACTTGTAGAGAGCCCAAACACACAAACACACAAACACACACACACCCACACACACCCACACACACACTCAAGCAAACATATGGCATATGTAAAGAAGTGTTGCATGCTTTTAGGCGGCGCTCACTCATAAATTGGCACAGCAGCAGCAGCAGCAACCAGTTTGAAAGTACCCCCTCCCCTCTAACCGAACTCCCCTGCCCTCCCTCCTGCGCCTCTGGCCACTCCCTTAGGCCACGTTCCCTGGCTTTACGATCTCTCAAAAAGGGATTTTTCGCTGTGCAGAGAGAAAAAAAAAATGCAGAGAGAGTGAGTCTCAAGTACCTGGAAAATATTATGTATTTGTTTTAAGCTTTTGTAGCCAAGCAAAAGCACCCGCTTTTGATTTGAAATCAATTAAATTGGCCTCCGAAAGTAGGCTATGAATTATTTAAAGAGCTGTTTCCTGGTTTATAACCTACTTTTCAGTGGCAAGGCTTAAATTTTATATATCTTTAACTAATATAATTTAATTTTATTATATTGTAATTGATTCATTTGAGAGAATTTTAGAGAATGTAATCAGAAAAATGTATTGCATACTTTTAGACACTTTTTAAAGCGATTTTAAAGCTTAGATTTCTGTTAAGACTGATGTAAGGGCTTACAAGCCTTAGGATTTTACCTTAATTTTTTTAAAAACGTTATTAAATAATTCCTATTCAAATAATTTCCAATTAATTTGTTAAAAAAAATTCAATCAGTAAAATGTGTTGCATACTTTTGGACATTTTAAAGGCTTAGATTTCTGTCAAGGCTGATGAAAGGACTTCTAAACCTTAGGATTTTACCCTCTTTCTTTTAAACGCTATTAAAAATTTTTCATTAAAATAATTTGTAATTAATTTGTTTAACAAATTCAATCAGTAAAATGTGTTCCATACTTTTCGACATTTTAAAGACTTTTAAGGACTTCTCAACCTAAAAATTTGGTTCTGTTTCTAGAAAAAGCAATTAAATATTTTATTTTAAACTAATTTCCATTAAAAGAAATAAATTATATTGGTGTTTCCTTAGTTTTAGCCAAAAAGTGTGCAATGCTCTTTCTGCTAGGACCTTATGCACTTCAAGTACAAGGATTTTTTTCGCCTGTTTTGTGTGTGTGAGTGAGTGTCTGCCAAATTGGTTGGGGTGAAGCAGCGGGAAAAGGGTGCGTAATGCCAGGAGGAGTGATGGCTGGCTTCTGTTGGCGGAAGGTGCGTAGTCCTTGCCCCTCCATGTGTGTGTGTGTGTGTGTGTGTGTGTCTGTGTGTGCGTGAACCCTCGTGTAAGCGTGCTGCCATCATTATGAGAGGTTATGTTTATTTAATGAACTGTTTCCCCTGCGGGGCCAGGCGCAAACAGTAGGCAAGGTCACTGAGCCACTGAGCCAGTGAGCCAATGAGCCACTGAACCAGACCACCCAACCCACCCACCCATCAGGCCCCATAAATAACAATCAGCCACTCGAAAACATAATCAAACATATATTTACCGACCGTCAACAGCCTTGGAGCAGCATTTCTCAAAAATATAAAGGCCAAAGCCAAAAAAGGCCACTCGAACGATGGCCATTATAAAGACTACACAGATTATTACAGGGCCGCGCGGTCGGTTTTATATTGTTCGAAAGAAGAAATCAGTTAAGACGAAGGCAATTACGAAAAGTTCTTCTTATTGATTTGCGATAAAAAGCTGGAAAAACAGGAAAAAACAGTAACTGAATAAGGGCAACAGCAGAAAGGATACAACAGGAGCAGCTGAAGCAGGAGCAGCTCCCTCAATTGAATTTCAGGCAAATTTATGGCACTTTATCATAAGCCCGAGACGGGGAAAACAGGAAAAACAGGAAAACAGCCAACGAAACCGAGTTCATCGCCACTCAACTCTTTTTTTTCCTCTGACTTCGAATCGCAGTCATTAAACTTGGTTAACTGCCTTAACCCATTGTAGACCCTCAGGTTGGGGAGTGTGATCGTAAAACTTTTATTGCCAACTCCCGGACCCACGGACTCACGCCCCTTGGCTTTCAATAAGGCACTTGACTGGGTCTCGGAATGCCGGAACAGACATCAATTATTAAGCATCGTAAAATTATGAACGAGCCCCGGCTAGATAACAAGTTGTACGAAAAATAAATATAAAAACCAGCAGCTTTCCCACAGATCCCTTATTTATTCCGGCTTAACTCGGCTAAGGGTAAGCTTAGCTTAAAAGGTTACATTTCTTTCTTGTTGTTCAATTTTAAAATTAATAAATATATAATTGATGGACAAGAACCTTTGGCGACTGTTAGTTTATATATTTTTTGATGTAAATAAAATTAAATAAAGCTCAAAATTATCAGGAAATATAGATGTTTGTCTTAATTTATACCTAAATAAGTAAAGTTTATAAAACAACTTAATTAAAGCTCTGCAAAACATAAATAAATTAGGTAAAAAGATGTCTTAAGAAACCATAAACGCTTTAAAATGTTTTTATATAATTATAAAGAAGTAAAATATTTCATTTAATTAATTTGAACAGTAAAATATTTTATATTAAATCATGAATAATTTCATAATCTTCATTTAAATTTTGCTAGACTTAAATTAATCCAATAATTCTTAAATCTAATTTGTATACAAATTGGAGAGTAAAATATTCAATTAAATTATATAATTCAATATTTATTTACTTAAAATATTTAATATAAAATAATAATAATAATAATAATAATTTCATAATTTTATTTAAGTCATAATTAAACTTTAATTACTCATCCAAAGATGTGTAAAAAATCCATTAACGGACTTAAAATACATTTTAATATTATTTGTTTATATCATATCTTAAGATTTTTATAAATTAAAAACTTAAAGACCTGTTTGCTATACTAAAAACTTCTTTAACTTTAAATTCTTAAAAAATAATAATACTCCAAAATGATACACAAGTTTTAGTATCTTTCTTTATCTTTCCAATTATTAATTTGCAGCCTGAAGGCCTTAGTCGCTTTGGCTTATCACATTTTAATTTATAAATTCAATTTATTATTACAATAAAATAAGAATAATTATTAATTTATAATATCTCCCAATCACTTCTTTTTGAGTTCAAACTCCCCCGAAAAATGTTCCCGCTTAAACAACTTAACACATTTAAAGTCGTTATAAACCATTAACTCCCGTTAATTTATTTAAAAAGCGTCACTTAATGTTAAACAAACCCATTAAGAGGACTTTAGTTGTTGGGTTAAGGCAACGAAGGAGAAACTTTTTCGCCAAGTTAAGGGACACCCATGCCCTCGCTTATTAAATTGAAGGAATAAATTCCCACAAAGATCAGTTTTCCATCGAACTGGAGGGGGAGAGAGGGGTTTCCTTCACCATCGCAGGCTCAATTTTAATTTTTTTTTTCCAAAATGAATTTCCTCCGAACCTCAAACCAATTTCCCCGATGCCTTTCCTCGTTACATTTTCTGGTTAAAATCTGAGTCTGCGAGTCTAAGCCCGGCGAGCACATCGCACATCATCATTCGGCGGCCATTTTCTGTGGCAGTTTAATTAAATTTGCCGCACGCCTCGGTCCTGAGCCTCATTAATAATGCAGAGGACATGTTCCCAAGTCCCGCCCATTATCCTTTAGCCAGGACAGGCTTCGGCTCCTGCACTCACTCTCTCTCTCGAATGTCCTGTGTTCCAGCGGGCCATTTCTCGCAACTTTCCCTCGGAGAATTTTTTGGCCAAGTCCCCGCTTGCGACACTTTTTCTCTCGGGATAAATTGAGAACTTTTTCCCGCTTTTCCTCTGAAAAAAAACTAAAACGATGTCGGGAACGTTGCCACCCAACTCATTGTCCTTTTTCCTCCTTAATGGTCCTGACTGCAAATGTAATGACATTTATAATCGAAATCTTTCATTAAATTAAGAACAATGTTTGCGGCCAGCAAGTGTGGAGTGCAGAGAGAGAAAGAGAGAAAGTGTCTGTGCGACAGAGACGGATATAGTGCTACTTACACACACATTAACATACATAATTACAAATTAATTAGCGAACATGAATTGCAAGGTCAGAAAGAGAGAGAGAGATGAAGAGAGAAAGAGCGCACACTACCGCAAAAACTATGTCGCAATTTTCCGCAGAAAATAAAAAATGCATGACAGTGTACTTGTAGAGGCGGAAAAATACAAAAAAAAAATACGGAAAAATACGAGGATGTGAGCTTGGGAAATTCAGTACAAATATCTGCTATTGACTGCGAGGTTAATTAAGTTGATATTAACAAGGTGAGGTTACGTTTTTTTTTATCTCTTTTAATAAAATATACTATTTATTTATTTAAAATGCAGAATAATTTTATAATTACATTTAAGATCCGCAAAATGTAAATTACTTAATTAAGGGAGGATTAAAATTACTACTAATAGTATTAAAGCACCACTAAACTTTAATTAGTTAATCAAAAGTATGTTAAACATTAAATTAATTATGTAAACCACTGTTAATATTATTGTTTGCTATAAAAAATTAGATTTTATAAGTTTTGATTGATTAATGATGATTTTAAAATGTAACAAGCTATAATTTTATCCTTAAGACTACTTTTATGTTGTATTTATAACTTGATTAAATTTTGTTAATTCATTTTAAGCCCCATAAAATATTAATTACTTCAATAAAATTGTTTTTAAAATTAAATTAACTAAAATATGAATAATTAAATAAATAAATAAATTCAAAATAAATTATAAATATAATAAATACAATTAAATAAATTAATTAAAATATAATACAAATTGTAATAATTTTTAATTGTTACAAAAAAAGTCCATATTTATGTTTTTAGCAGCTCAAAAACTAAATTACTTAATTAAACTTATGTTACAAGATTTAATTAATATTCAAAACAAAGTTTAAAATTAATTTTAAGCTTTAATAATTTAATTAAATATATGCTAAAATTTCAGAAATGCAAATAACATTATTTTAATATTTTTAATAATATTTCAAAATTTTTTAGCACCTCAAAATTTTATTTATTTAATTAAAAATATGTTGAAAATATATTTAATATTTAAAACTAATCTTAAAAATATTTTTGTTTATCAAAAAGGCAGTTTTTATATATTTTTTATAAATAAAAGATTCAAAGAGCTATTTTCTGTAGTAAAAACATCTTCAAAATCTTTAATTTTAGCAACAAATAATGTTTTAAGTGAAAAATAAATACTTTTATAAATATTATTGTTTATTTTGTGACTCGAAATCTCTGTGTTAATTAATTAATTATTATTTTTTTTCCCAAGTGCATAGACAACGGCATGTCCAAGAACTGGACCACGCCCCCCAAGAACCTCATCCGATTCGGATTCAGAATCCGATTCCGCCTCGCCTTTCCGCTTTCCGTTCCAAATGGCGGCAGTGTCGAGGCGGCTGTCGTTTCCGGCGTAATTCGCAAACTTTTTTTTTCTCATTACCCACACACACACACAAACAAAAAAAAAAAACAAAAAAAATAAGAGAGAAAAAACTCAGATAGAAGCATTCGCACACGCACACGCACAGCTGGCGAACATGGCAAACAGATAATATAATGTACATATAGCGAGAAAGGGAGAGGCAAGATAAAAATATTATGTTGTTCCAGTGAAATATGACACTCTCATGTATTCGCAATTATTTTCGCTATTCATTCGAGGAGGAGTTCGCAAGGAGGAGCAGCAGGAGCCGCAGGAGCGCAGCACTGAAAAGGACATTCAGGCTTGGCATTCACAACGTAGAGAATCCCGACAGCATCGCCTGTCACAGATCCCTATCAACGGCAGCAGCAGCAGGAAAGTACAGTACAGTACACTCTATACATTATACACTATACACACTATACGCACTATACACACTACACACACTGCAAATGCACCATACACACTGCACACACACACAGTTGGCAATTGAAGCCAAACTTTCGCTTTTTTTTTGCTTTGCTTTCTGTAAAGCGGAAATTGGTCCTCTATAAAATCAGCTGTCACCTGCTGTTGCTACTGATGATGCTCCTCATCTCATCCCTCATCTACCCATTTTTTCAAGATTTTCCCAGATTTTTCCAGATTTTCCCTGATGCTGCTTCATTGATGAGCTGTCCTGTTTCCACTGATTGGTTAGATTGCAGATAGTCAATGGGTCAACGATTGACTTTAAGATGGCATTTGTAGTTAAGGCAAAAAATGTAGCTAAATTTATTTAACTACAAATACTACTGAGAAATATATATTTTTTAAACTATAAATAGGGCCAATAACTACATTTTTTAACTTAAAAAAAATATATGGCAAAACTCAAAAGTTATTATTAATTTTTGGAAATATTAAATATTTAAAAAATTAATACTCAGACTTCAAATAAATCAAGACAACTCTGTGAGGCTTAAGTATTTTAAGTATTTATAAAATAAATCTTAAATAAATAAATAAATTATAATAATAAATAAATTAATTAATTAATTATTATGTAATTATGTATAAGAATTCTTAAATAAATTCTAAATATAATAAAATATTATAATAAAGAAAATACAGTTAGAAAGAAAAGAAAACAGTTCTTATATGGAATTTAAATATCAATAAAATATTGTCTTTAAACAGTAAATAAATTTAAGTTCACCAGCTTAAAATAAATTAAATGTATTTTTGTATTTATAATAGTTTACAAGATTTCTTAAAAAAAAAATTATAATAAAATATTAAATTAACATAATTCATTAAAAAAAAAAAATAATGAAAAATTATAATAAAGAATTTAGTTATTAGAAAGAAAAGAAAAAAGTTACAAAGAATTTATATAACAACAAAAAATTGTCTTGTAACAGTTGTTCAAGAATTTTTAAATAAATAAATTATAATAAAATATTAGAATATTATAATTCATTAAAAAAAATTTATAAAATATTAAAATAAAGAGTATAGTTATTAGAAAGAAAAAAACACTAACAAAGAATTTAAATAATAACAAAAAATTGTCTTTTAACAGTTAATAAAATAAAGATCCCAACTTAAAATAAATTAAATGTATTTTTGTATTTATTTAAAAATTCACAAGATAAAAATAATTTATACATTTTCTTTTACTTATTGATGTACATTTTCTGCTATGCTTTTCCGGCTTTTCCCCCTCGACATACCCATTAACCCCCGGTTAGCGTAATTAAATGAAACTTTTTTCAATTCCGCCCCTTGAAGCCACAGTCAATTGAAAATCAAAGGGAAATGTGCGCGGCAAAAAAAGACAATCAATTACCAATAATACAAAAAAAATATATATTAAGAGAAAAAAAAACTGGAAAACTGAAAAACTCTCTCTTGGCTCCAATTGAAGTCGAGACTCCCTCGGGGACCCTCGACTTTTGTGCGGCACTGTAACTGTCAACTTTCAACTTTCAGCTGTCAACTTTCAGCGTTCAGTGTTGCGCGTTCGGCGTTCAACTGTTGCATGTTGCGAACCGCACTGTACCACGAACTGTGTCCCCCCCCCCCATGTGTCGCATTCCACGGGATATGGCAACATGCGAAGGGGAAATTAATTTTTCTCATTTTGCGAATATTATTTTCGTTCCATTTCGTTTAATTTCGTTCGAGGAGCAGAGACTTCCTCCGCCTTACTCCCTCCTTGGGGTTATTATTAAAAAAAAAATATATAAATAAAGAAATGGGCAAGAATCCGCTTAAGCAGCAATTTTTTTCCATTTCCCAGCCAGTTGGAGTTTCGATCTGGTCTTGACATTCCCGCAGACTGCCGAAAAAGTGGCGTAATATTTGTCATAAAACTTTATGATGCACAAAATTAGTTTTACAGCATTGAAAATATACTCGCTGCTGGCTCCCCTTTACCTTTTTTGCCATTGCCATTTTCTGCATGTTTCGTTTTCCTTCCATTTTTTTTTTTTTTGCTTCTTTTTTGCGAATCGATTTTGTAGCAACTTTAACCGGATTTTTTACGGGTGGTTTGACTATATACTCAATGTTGGAGGCAGCTCGGCGAGTTTATTTGCGATGGATATCAGCAAAGCTGAGAGAAAGTCCATCAAGTTAGGGTAACTTTGGCAAAAATTGAATTTTCGATTATGCGGGTATGACACTGCATGAAAAAAAGTTATGAACAATATAAGTTTTCCTTACTGGAACATTTTGAGTTTATTTATAAAGAAATTATAATTAAAGGATATATTTTTGTAGCTCTAAGTTTTAAGTTTAAGTTTACTTTTTTATAAAAAAAATTTACCTGTGAAAATGCACTGTTAAAATGTTCTGTGAAGTGTTTTTTTTTTTAATTTTTCCAAAACATTAAAAAAAAGTAAGCTAAAAAATAAGCACAGTCATACTGTTTTCCCCTAAAAAATATTTAGAAATATTACTAGCTAGAACTTGCAGGAAAATAAACGAAGTATTTGTAGTATATCGAAATTTCGTAACGAAAAAACTATTTTTTGTCGATAAATCGATATTTTGTTAATATATTGAACCAAATAATTAAACCAACAAATTGGCATTCTTGAAATATTTATTTATTTTTTAGATACATCTTTATGGTAACTTTAGGAATTTTATTAAAATTGTTTAATAATATTTAAATTCAATATTTTTAGAAAGTAAAAATAATTATCTATCAAACTTTACGATATTTTTCGATATGTTTTATTTATCGATATTCTACATTTTATTACTGATTTTCTCTTCACGATTTTTTACATTAAATAACATTTTTTTAAATAACATTTTATTACTTAAATTAAAATATATCACATTTCGATATATTCAATATTACGATATTGCAAATTAAACACTAGGATATTTTCGATATTACATTAAGCGCAACATTTTTATCGATACTTTTGTAATACTTTTCCTCTCGATAACTTGACACCCAATCGATAAGCTTAATATTACAAAGTTACACTGCTGACTGGAGGAGAGAGGAGGCTGGAGGCTGAGCCCTTGAGCCGTTCCTCTGACATCCGGCCGGAGTCAATCAGCCATCCTGCTTGCACTGGCACGCATACACACACACTCTCACTCACACACACACTAACACAGAGGCAATGTATTTATTTAGAAATTTTATGCCATTTAAGCGCGTAATTGTTTTTGCATGGCATCGCATCGCAAAAATTTCATTTCATATAATTCCCCGGGAAAGAGTGATGCAAATGAATGGGAAAGCGGTGGGGAGAGGAAATGGTAGAGTGGGGGGGAAAGGGACGATGAGAGTTGGAAAATGGTGAAAGGAAAAGCGACAGCGGAAAATGCTGAACAAAACCAAAAACAAGCCAAAAAGGGAAATCGACAGTTTCGGCGAGCCGAACAACGAATGTCCTGTCAAGTGATACAGGAAGTGAAAGGGTTAAATGGGTTTAACCCAAGGATGGGGTTAAATATGTGGTTCCCAGGAAAATGAAAATTCCCCTGAATCAGCGTTGGATTCAGGGGAATTTATCATTGAATTTAATTGAATTTATTAATTAAATTATATAATTAACTGTTTATGACAGCTAAAGCTTAAGGAAATCAGCTAAAGTTTATACTTGATATTCAAGAAATACTTTAAGGACTTTACTTTAGTTTAAGAAATGTTAAAAATTCAAATTAATTGAAAAAATATTAATATTGGTTTAATGGTTAAATCATAATTGAAATATTTTATGATTAAATAAGCTCTAAATTAACCTAAAATCTATTTAAAATTTCGACTATTAAAATTGACTTGAAATATTTATAAATATTTAAAGGCTGAAATATAATTGAAATATTTTATAATAAAATAAGCACTAAATTAACCTAAAATCTATTCAAAATTTCGACTATTAATGACCAAAATATAATTGAAATACTTTATTATTAAAGAAGCACTAAGTAAACCTTTAAATCTATTCAAAACTTCGAGATTTCTTAGCTTATTAATTTATGGTTTAGTTATCTGGCTTAAGCTGCACCTTTATTTCTAAAATATAATTAAATTAATTTAACTTATGCATACTTTTTATCCCTTTGATTTAAATGTGACCCTTTTTTTTATCTTTTATCCTGATTTGTTATTTATATTTCCATTTTTTTCTTAAGAATTTCTTTAAGAATGGTATTTGGTTAAGCGACGAGCCAAGAAGATTACCTTCGACTGATTGAGAATTCTGGGGAAAAAGTTGCACAAGGACCCTCGGGTTGCTTTGGTATTCCTGGCGAGTCCTCACGCGTCCTTTACCTTTCCTTTTGTTTTCTCTGTGATTTGAGTTCTTGAGACATCTAAGTAGGCAAAAAAAATATGTGGAATTCCCAAGGACTTCAGGAGGTGCTACTTTAGCTGGTAGGGCCATGTGCCGCAACTCGAACTATTTTTGGTTGCCTGTATCCTTTTTTTTCCTATATTTAAATGAACATTAAGAGCCTATATCCTTTTTTGCGGTTGTGTGTGTGTGTGTGTGTACAACTAATTGGTTATTTTCTTACCACTGGTTTTCGGCGAGGGGCTTTTGTTTTAATGGATTTTTTGTATAAAGAAGCTTACTGTGAAAGCCAAAGATAATTTGCGCCGCTTAATCCTTTCTCCAACTGACCCCCGGGTACACACACATATCCTGATCCTGTTTGCAGTATATAAAGTATAAAGTATAAAGAGCGAGAGTGATGGAAAGTGGTAATATAAATTATTAAATAAACATTTATAAATTGTTATTATTGATTTCACTCGGCTCTTGTTTCGTCCTGGCTCTCCGCTCTTTGTTTTACCTCGCATCCTTTTTCTGCCTTATTTTATTCCTGATTTTGTGTGCGTCAATGTTGTTGCTGCCGTTGAAGGCTTCATTTTGTTTGCATTTTATGGCGTGGAAACTATTGAAAATTATTTGCATGCATTTCATTATGCCATTTTGTTGCCGGTTGTATCGGGTGTTATTATTCCGCATTCATTATTATTATTTTTGCTGGCCTGCGTCTGATTTCCCCCTCTCTCACTCTTTATATATCATGTATATATTATTTCGATCTCATTTTTTTTTTTTTGCCAGCTTTGTGTACTTAAGCATATTAAGCGTATATTGAAAGGCAATCTTCATAATTTTTCGCATTTATTTCGAGGCTTTAAGTGGCTGGCAAATCGCAAATTGAAAAAGCAGAGGAGGTTGGTTCGTTTTTGAATAAAATCACAATATTTGCCAAGGTAGAGAGAGACGACGACGAGAGTTGTCTGCAAACGAGCTAAACCAAGCGAATGGCAATGCGTCGTATGCGTAATATTTGAGTTAACGCTGCGTATGCGTAATATTTGAACGCTCAACTCTTCGACATCTAGCTTGGCCTTCTTTTATTTGATTTTTGCAGCATGAGTGAACTTGGAAATTTCACGCAACGAAAAAAATAGGACAGGTGAGTATATAAAAAAAAAAGAAAATATGAAAAACTCACAAAAAAGTAGGTTTCTTTTGAGGAAGTTTTAATATTGAAAAGGAAATTTATTGTTAAGATTATAGTTTTATGAAAATAATCAAACATTTTACTGGATTTTGTATCTATAACATATAATATTTAATACATGATAAATGAAAAATAAAAAATATATAGTAATAATAATAATATAAAAATATTTTATATTTTATATAAAGTCTATGTGGTGAAGAATATTTAAAACTTATAAAAAAGATAATTAAAGGATAATAAAAATAATACATTTTACTAAATTTTCTAGTTATAAAATATATTAAATACTATAATATAAAATAATAAATAATATATAAAACTGGTACAACCCTAAAAAGTATATATCAAATATAAAGAAATCATAAGATAAATATATTTCTTGGAAATAGTATTAAATATTGAAAAGTATATAAATATAAAACAATAAATTTAAAAAATAAATACATACATTTTACTATGTTTCTTAGCTGTAAAATAATTTATATTATATTTAATATAAATAGAACACTTTAAAAATAAAATATAGAAAAGGTAAAACCATTAATAAAATATGAAGAAATCACAAGAATAATACGTTTCTTAAGAAGAATATTTAAAAGTGACAAGTAGATGATTATAAAATAATAATTTTTATGAAATAAATCATACATTAATATACAGATATAAAATAAAATATATAAAATATATATTATATATTATAATTATAAAATAATAATTATATATATATATATATATATATATATAGAATAATATAGATATAGAATAAAATATTTATTATTCTTAAAATATACATATATAGATCATAATATATACTAAATAGAACAGGTTAAAATCAAAATATTATTTAAAATATAAAAAAAGCAGATAAAGTGTTTGCTACATGTAAAAAATGATTAAATATTTAAAAAGGTGTTAAAAAGACCATAATTTTAGGTAAAAAAACATCAACTTTAGTGGAATTTTAATCTATGATATATAAAAGAAATATAAAATATATATAAATAAACTTTAAGAGCATAATATTTAATCTATAATAAATTTCTTAGAAAGTCTCCCAATCTATTCCCATTTATCTCTCTACAAATGACACCCAATAAGCCAAACTACACCTAGTTTTTCACCATGAAAACCCTGTGAAAACTCATAGTTATTCGAAGGAAAAACAAATGAAAACGTAAATGAAACCCTACATTTAGGTAGCGGAACTCGAGGGGCAGATGCCGAAATGTGTAACACAAATACGAATTCAATTTCGTTGAACAATTGTTGACCTCATTGATAAGTCAGTGGCAGTAAAAGTAAAGTAAAGTAAGGAAGTAGACCGCAAGAACAGTGTAAATCACAATTTCCTCCAACCGCTGGAAAAACTTGTTCCCCCTCCTCTCCCTGCTCCCTGCAGCCACTCGATAAACTTTAGTGGGATGCTCCATCACCTTTCTGGGGAGCTACTTACAAACGCCATACATTTAGCTTGAGTCCTACTTGAGTCTTGCCTCCCCTTTTGCACATGACAAATCATGGCGGGGAAAAGCCGGGAAAAGCTGCCTCTGCCACAGTTTTCCCCCCTCCCAACACCCACTTTTTGACAAAGACATCGGGCGATGAATCCCTGAATCAAGCGAAGTTAACAGTTATTCCATTCCGCACTCTGACAATACGAATTTATGCAAGCTGTTGTCGCTGCCTGTCTCTCCCCCATGATTTCCCTCAGATTTTCCCTCTGATTTCTCCCGATTTCCCACGCTTTTTGCTAGGCTCCCGCCTCCACCTTCCACCTCCTCCTCCTCTTAGTCTCCTTGGGGAGCAGGCCTTCTCCTCTCGTCTCTGTTCAAACATATGCGGGCTCTAGCTTTGCTTTTAGCCTTCTTATGCCCTCAGCGAATGCTTGTTAAGAGTATGGGAAGAGGTATATATGGGGTATATTTATTTTAAGATGATATTTCTATATAAGTTGGGTTTATTTTGTGTACTTATTGGGATATATTTTAATGAAAATTAATATATAAAAATTGTTTAAAAAAAAAAAGAACAAAGAACAAGATCTTGTTAAGGAAAATACTTGAAGTTTTCCATCTACCTAGGAATTAATTTATATAAATTATTATTAAAGGATATGCTACCCTATTTTTGGATAATATTTCTATTGAAATTGGATTTATTTAGTGTATTAATTGGGATATATTTTAATAAGTATTAATATATAAAAATTACTTATAAAAAAAGAACAAATAACAAGAACTTGTTAAGGAAAATAATTAAACTTTCTTAGCTGTTCTGGCTTTAAATCTGGATAAATCTAAGAATATATTTATAGATATTATTGTTAAAGGATATGCTACCCTATTTTTTGATGATATTTCTACTGAAATTAGGTTTGTTTTGTGTATTAATTGGAATATATTTTAATAAATATTTTTATATAAAAATTGCTTTAAAAAAAAGAAACAAAAACCAAGAACTTGTTAAGGAAAATCCTTAAAGTTTATTAAAAATTCCGACTTGAAAGCTAGATATTTATAAATATATTCATATATATTTAAGAATATATTTATATATATTATTCTTTAGGGATATGCTACCCTGTCTTTTAGGATAGGGATATCTCTCTCTTTCTCTCTGGGGAGGCCTAGGACCCTGTGCGTTTTATCTATAAGCAACGCTTTAGGTTGAATCGCTCTTGCAGAGGAGAGTGCTAGCGCTGTCGCTGTCGCTGTTTTGTTTGGCCAACAAAGGACCTGGCTCAGGCTCATGCTCCCAACACGCTCTGGTAATATAATGCGCATGCATTACACACACACACTAGCACACACACCCCCATACACACACACCCCCTCATAACCCCCCTAAGCTGCCATCCCACTTGAATCCTTGGATAATATCTGGCCATTGTGTAGTTGTATTTCAAGTGTAGTTACATAATTTGCTGCTCGGCTGACGCTGCCACTGCCGCTGCTGCCGCTGCTGCCGCTGCTGCTGCTGCTGCTGCTGTTGCTGCTGCTGCTGGTGCTGCTGCTGTTGCTGCTGCTGCTGCTGCTGCTGCTGTTGCTCCTTCTGCCCCAGTGCCTCCTGTGCCTGTGCCTGCGTCTGCTGCTGACACACAAATTACAGGCAAGGCCATAACATTCATGTGCCGGCTCCTAAAAATATGCAATAAAATGAAACTAAACTCCCGGCGTCAGCTGCTAGAGCAGCTCCTCCTCCCTCCCTCATCCTAGATTTTTCCTTAAAAAAAAAACCCCGGCTCAGCAGCTGCTCTCTCTCCTTTGGGTTCAAGGCTGCCAAGGATAATCAGCGCTCCATACAAAAAAATGAAAATGGGAGTAAGGAAAAAAAAAAGAAAGAAATCCTTATAAACGTAAAAACGAAAAGCGAAAAACTGCAAACCAATCAACAAGCAAATCCAATACAACCCAAGGGACCGACCGAAGGGATCACTAACTAACACACACACACAGACACTGGCAAGGACTCTCTCCGATTTATCTACATATATCCCCACACTCACACACACACACGTAACTCATACTTACACACACATAAAGAATACAAATCGTATTGCCACTTAAACTGAAAATGGCTTGCTACACATGTCCCTCTATGCATATGACCCTCGTATCCTATCCCATCAGGATCCCTCTCCCACTCTCTCCCGCTCCCACTCTCTCTCTCTCCCACTCTTTCCCTCTCTCTCTCTTAGGGATGACAGCGTGAGTGGGCGGCGGAGCAGTCTGCTTTTGGGGGTGCGGACAAATTGATTGCTTATTTGTAAGATATCAATTTATGGAAAAGCTGGGGGAATAAAGCTCTCACCATGCTCCTGAAGGCCAGCAGAAAAGAGCAACGAAAAATATAAAAATAGACATAGAGGAAACCTTTTTCTTTATTATTATTATCTACTGACTATATACTGACTGTCAGGAGCTAATGGAGTGATAAGCGGCAAGGATAGTTCCATATATCAGAAAGGCAGAGTTACGGATGCCTTAGACCTTAAACCTAATTCGGATGCAAAGGGAAATAAAGGTTTTTTTTTGGGCACAAGTTCATAATTTTTTACAAGTAACAAGTACAAGAGATAAAACATTTTTTAGGTAGAGTTAAAGAAATAATAAAATAATTTGTTAAATTGTAATAAAGAGTAAAAGAAATAATAAAATAATCTGAAACTCTTTACCTAAAAAATGTTTTAAATTAAAATTAAATATTTAAATAATAATATCAATAATCATTTTGTAAATAGCTAAATTAATTCGAATTTGTTCAAAAGTCATTAAAATTCCTGAGTTTCCTGTATAATTAAGTCCTTTTTAAGCATATGATTTACTTATAAATATAAAAAAGGGAATATTTAAAGCAATAACTAAATATGTAAATATATGCAAATTCCCAAAGAAAGATCTCAAATAATTTAAAACTACTCAATAAGCTTAAATTTCTTCAATAGTTTAACTCAAAAAATATAAAAATGTAAGCTTATGAATTTTCTTAATGTGAAACTATATTTAATAAAACAAAATATTAAACATTTACAATAATGCAATATACAAGAAAAATGTTTAAAGAAGAATTATCTAAATAATTGATCTCAGATCAATGTGAAATTAATTTGTTTCTAGAAAATGGTTGTGAAATTTAAGTACATTTTTTAAAACTGTACACTTTATGTTAAATCTAATCCGAAAGTAAAGTAACTTTTGTTGAAACCTAACTTTTGTTAAGTTCCCTGTTTAACAAAATTTTTCTAAAATTGTTTTGATTGATATATCGATATTACCGATATTTTGAAAACTCTACACTTTATGTTTTCTAAACCTAATCTCAAAGTAAATGCATTAACTTTTGTTTAAACTATTCTTTAATTTCCTGTTTTATAAAATAAAAATATAAAACTTAGAATTTTTAAGATTTATTATAATATTATTAACCGATCACTTCACGCTCCCATCCCAAATCGCGATGGGCTTTCAATTATGGCTGATTTCGAAAGTGAACTGCCATCAAGTGCGAAACTGAAATGTTTGAATACATTGCCATTTAGCCTGCAGAGGGTCCTGAGTGTCCTGTTTTTCGGGGAGGGAGGGGAGTTTAAGGAAAAATATATATATGAGGTTAGGGAGGAGGACTCTCTGTGTGAGTGTGTGTGTGTTTGGGTGGGTGGAAGGCAAGGGCGTGGCAAACGCATATATCACTTTGGAGTGCGACAGAAAGCGTAAATCAAATGATATGCGAGTGCAAGTATGACAAGTATGTATTATGTTGGTAACTATGTGTTATCAGCATCAACATTTTGTCCTCTGCGGGTAGCCATACATACATCTGACCCCCCAACGAGAGCTAAGATGAAGAGATGAAGATGGAGAAGGAGCAGGAGCAGGAGCAGGAGCAGGAGCAGGAGCAGGAGCAAGGAGGAAATGGTGGCAAGCCAGGAGGACAACAGACATGTTTATCGCCATATTCTCCGAGCCATGACTAAAGATGAACAGGACATAAATACTCTCTGAAAAGGCAGGCAGGCGACAAAGCGGCTCAAAATGGCAGCACCAACACTCCTTGGGGGGGCCTTGCTTTTGGCTTTTGGGGGGGATGGGACTTTCCTGGAAGGACTCCTTGGAGGTCACAGGACCCACAGCCCCTGCAGGCAACAATGGCACACAATGCCCCTCGATTGCTGCGATAATTGAATGAAAACTCGCATCGATTGTCGGCAACATGACATTTATGATTAGCACTGGAAAATTGCACAATTATTATCGATAAGCGAGAGCACAAGTGTCGAGTAATCAAGCTTATAAACTACCCTTCTTCCCGCCATAATAATAATAATAATAATAGTGCTCAATGGCTGTCAATTAGCCGCCAGGGGGGGAAGCACACACAGTGGCAATTATTATTGAATTAATTGAAACCGAAAGCGGTGGCTCAACGATGGCTTAACAACAACGTTCAGCTGTCAAGGACTAAAGCTCCTTTTTGGGCTTTGCATACAAATTTTTAAAGTTAATTTGTTTCCAGAGTTTTTCCGAAAATAGTTTCCAATTACATATATTTTTTCTTTTAATTTTTGAAATTTTTTTTACACATTTACTACAATTTTACTTGCATTATTTCACCTATTTTTTTTATACATTTTCATCTCCCTTTAATTAATTTGTTAATTTGTTTCCCGAGTTTTCTGAAAATAGTTTTCATTTACATAAATATATTTTTTAAAATTTTTGTATATATTTTTTCCACATTTTTTTTACACATCTACTACAATTTTACTTGCATTTTTTTCACATTTTTTGACGTATATCCACCTCTCTTTAATTAACATTCTGTTGTAGACCTTTAATTATTTATAGCCGGGTTTTTTTTTCTTTGTTTAACAATACAATTTAGAATTGTAAATTATTTAAGTCTATATATTTTTCTGGCAAATTACTTTTTGCCTGATTAAATCTTTAAAGCGCTGTCTCTCTACCTCTCTCTTTTATATTTTTTTGATGTAAAATTTAATTAACTTTAACTTAACTTGCTTTCGCAGTCAGGCTTACTGTTTATTTTCATTGCATTTTAATAGGCTTAAAGAGTATCCTTGGCTCCTGGGAAATTCACTTAAATATTCGCTACTCTTTATTTTTTATTAAACTTTAATCCTTGCCTCGTAAAGTGGAAAAATATGAACAAAAATAAATAAATAAAACAATTGCCCGGACGACACACACACACATTTATCGATAACACGCTTAGAGGGCTTCAGCCCCGATCAGCCAGTTTTCCGGCACTTTTTCCAACCCCTTCCCTCCCCTGGTTTTTCACACCCATTTTCCTCTCGCAGGCAGCCCTCAAACGGATGACAAACTGCCGTACACATTGTGACAGCTGTCCGTCCGGGGGCCATGGCCCCTCTAGTCCTTGGTCCTTGGTCACTCATCCCTCACCCCTTACCCCTCACTCCTCATCCCTCCTCACCCCTCACTCTTCACCCTGGAGAAGCGATAGTGGCCTGTTCCGACACCATCATCCATCTGCATAACATCCATCATCCGAGGACCGGCAAAAAACGCAGCCAGATACAATTATGGCGGGCGACGACGGGTGAGCGGGATGAGGGGAAAGAGGAGAACGAGGGGAAAAGGAGGCGCTCTCGCGGGGAAAAACCCATTTGCAAATATGTACGTACGAGGCTCGAGGACGAGTGTGCATGTCCCGGGCCGTGTCGCCTCTCGATTGGCATTCCCAGGGTGCAATATTGCCCGAAGGGGGTAGGGGGGGGAAAGCAGCACCGCAGGGGCGCAAAAATATATATTGGGGGGGGGAATATGGGGGGAAAGGGAGAGCCTTTTGTCAACCGTAAAAATATAAAAAATATGAAAAATCCAAAAGAGATAATGCAGAATAGAGTTCTAAGGGAGGTCATAGATGGTATACCCTGGAAAAGCTATCTTTTTAAATATGAAAAAATAAATTTAAGCGACTAAATATATTATTAATTATAAAAATGTCGATCGATTTTTAAAGTTTCGATTAATTTGATCTAAAATTTCGATAAATTGATATCAATTTCTATATACATTTTGGGAAGTTAAGAAATATCATCACAAAACTAAAGCCAAGTGATGATAAACGTGAAACTAACCATGAGGAAAGTATGATTGAAAAAAAACAGATAATTATATTAATCAACATTTTTGTTGAATTTTCTATAAAACCTAAATTTAAACGTTTATTGTTATATTTTTTGATAATTTATTTTATTGATATAAGTGTATTAAATCTTTTTTTTTTATAATATTGGCTAAGAATAAATTAAACACAATTCTTTATATGTTCTTAGATAATATCGAATATCGATATTTTTACTTTAATTTCGATATTTGTTCGATATTCATGGATATCTATGATAGGTCATAGTTAAGGTATTTTCTATCCTACTCTATATTCTATTTTAAAAAGCAAACAAATTGGCTAAAAATTTAAGCTATGAAAATAAAGTGTTTTTGATATTTATAAATAATTTCGATATTTTAAAAGTAAATTCCATATTATTTTGTTTTATATTTCAAATGTCCATATATCACATTCTATAATATTTTCCATATTTTCAAAGGTAAATTATATATTTTCTTCTATATTTTAAAAATTCATTATACAAAGTCTATTGAATTTAACATATTTAAAATGTTTTAATTGTAAATTAAATATTTTTCCATTATTTAAAAATTTCCATATATAAAAATCGATCAAATTTTTAATATTTCCAAAGGTATATTCCATATTTTTTTATATTTTGAAAATTCAATATTAAATTTCCATATTTTAAATGTTTTAATTAAAAATTCAATATTTTTCTATTATTTCAAAATTTCCATATATCGTTATCGATGATATTTACCATATTTTATCGGACTTTTTCCCCTCGATATACATCAGTAACTACCCAAAAGCACAAAGAGAAGGCACATCATTGAGATGTCAGCGATGAAAAGTTGCCGTTGACTGGGCGACGATCTCGCTTGGGTTTCGGTCCGGAATGGAGAGTCGTCCGGAATTGGGAGTTTCGAGTGCGGGGGAGTCCCGGGGAAGTCCCGGAGTCCGTCCGCCTTCTGGATGCCTTGTTTGTGTCACTCGTGTGCATGTGTGTGTGTGGTGAGCCAATAAATATCGTGTTTAAGCCAACACCCAGTAACAAACGGTCGAGGATGTGTGTACGAGGAGAAGGCCCAAAGCCAGCAAACACATATAGAGAGGGGATGGAAAATCAAGAGGGAAACCCCTCCACCCTGCCCCATTGTGTGGCAAAACTGTGAAACTGTGCAAAGGCGTTGGAGCATAAACAGTTTTTGACATTGTCAGGCCAAGACACATGCTAATGCCACGGGTGCCGGGTGAGTGAGTGCCTCGATGGATGTTGGGGGATGTGAATGTGAATGTGAATGTGTCTATGGATGTGGATATGGATATGGGTCTAGATATGGTAGCCAGTGCCTCTTCGGTTGAGTGAGTGAGAGTCGAAGGCAGAGGCAGAGTCAGGGAGCACGCAAAGAAATGAGTGATCATTGAAAAGTCTTGACAAGATTGAAGCAAATTAATTGAAGAATTAAAAAATAGTATAAATATTACTCTAAAAATATTTAATAAAATTGTAAACAGTGTAAATAATTTAGTATAAGTTAGAGGTAATGTTACCTTTCTAATATGTAAATATCGATAAGAAAAAGTGCAGCCGATATTGTTATCGATTGGCCACGAACTGCCATCACAAATTAAAGAACTACCTTGCGAGACGAACTTAAGAGAAAAACCTTGAGAAAGAAAAAAACTTGAGAGCCTTGAGAACCTTGAGAAATATAAATATATAAATATTTTTTTAAGCTTGTTAAAAACTAAGACTTGCCGAGATTGAGGTAAATGAAGATATATTTCTTGAAGAAAAATATTAATAATATTATTTATATCTTAAATATATATAATAAAATATAGTTAAGACTTGTTAAAAACGAAGTAATTCTTTTTCATCGAACTTCTTAATGATTTAACTTAATTTCTTTAAGAAATCAGTAACAAGACTTGCCAAGATTAAGGCAAATGAAGATGAAAATGATAGGGAAAGTGATGTGTTCCTTAAAGAATTATAAAATAATATTGTTAATACCTTAAATATATATAATTAAATACAGTTTATACCAAGTTATTCTTCTTTCATCAAACTTCTTTAGTGTTAAAGTTAATTTCTCAAAGAAATCACCTCCAGAAAACAATTAATATCAATTGTAAACACACACTAACTTGTTAAACAACTTAAGTAAACAACACAAAAACACATAAAACAATACATAATTCCCACCTCTTTGCAACACTTCCCTAAACAAAAGATACTTAGTAATACACAAATCTACTAGCTAGTTGAGGCAACCAAAATGACTTAATGACCCAATAATGAATTATAAATCAAAGCCCGGCCAGTATTTAATAATTTATTACACACAAAAGGAGAGACATACACAAAGTGTGTAAAACTATTCTTAAACATTAACCAGTCAGGGAGAGAGAGAGAGAGAGAGTGGAAAACAATCAGAAGCATTAAGGTTGCTTATTAATAAATGATTAGCTCATTTAGTCACACATTATTCAAGTTAATTTGTTTCGGGTTTTTTGTTAATTAAATAAAAGGAACAAATTAAACAGCAAATAAATAAATAACAAAAAAAAAACACCTTTAACAGAGATACAAAAATGAAATTCCCCGAGTCAGGCGCACACATTTAAGCTGTCACACTTTATAACCGGTTTTGTGGCCTCGAGTCCTGCCTGACTGCTGTCCTGCCTGCTGTCCTGTCTGCTCCTGTATATCCTTTTCAGTTAGCATTTTCTGCTAGTGTAGGCCCAACGCATATGTGTTGGTTTTGGCCTGCTGCTGGCCAGTCAGCCGTAAACGTTATCATTCTCCTCCTCGCTCCGCCTCGCTCCTGCTCTGACTTTTCCTGCCTTTCTCGCACTTTTTCCTTTTTTGCAGTTGCAGGACCTCCATGATAGTGTGTGTGTGTTTGTGTTTGTGGCGTGCATTTATAAGCCTCATATCTATGGAGCGGCATAACCGTACTATATCTTTCGGCTTTTATAGCTCTCACCGAGATTCACGTTTTTAGGGTCGCCCGGCCTTTTCGACTTTATGGACTCATTTTGTGACTGGACGTGATGTGAAAGTTGTTCCTCACACAAACACAAAAACACACACACACATACACACATATACATATACACACATATACACGTGTGTACGTGTTGTGGGTAAACCGATTTGTCATTATTATTGAAGACCATAAAATCCCCCGTTTGGTTCCAGTCCTCAGTCCTTGTCCTGCTCCATTGAGCTCGACGTTTTTCGGGATGTGATGTCTGATGATGGGTCACGGCAAGTCAAAACGTTTAGCAGGCGCTTAAAAAGCAAACATCACCACAATCCGAGGGGCAACCCCGAGTCCGGAAACCCGAGGAGTAGTCCCAGCTACTGGAGACCATGGAGACCATCATGGTGGACATGGACATGTGGACTACATGGCGACCGCGCTACCATGAATCCATGATTCCGGCAGGTATCATGCATCATCGCCGCCATCATCGTCATTATTGCGGTGCTGTGTGTGTGGGGTGTTTGTATACGTAGTGTGTGTGTACGTAGTGTGTGTATATGGCAGAAAGGACCCGAGTCCAGAGTCCAAAGTGCTGGTGGTTTTTCCGGCGGGCCCCGAAATGTAGGCAACGCAAATTGGACAGGTTTTGTGGGAAATGTTTGGAAATTAGCGGCAAATGCAAGGGGAGTGAAGTGGCAGAAGGGGGAGGGCGGGGTATGAGTCCATATAATTGAGCAGATTGATTTTCCACAGCAGACAGAGAGAGAGTGTGTGCCAGGAAAGTATTACGAAAGGTAATTACCAAAGGATATAAAAACAAATGTAATGAGCTTAAAATCATAGCAGAAATTGCGAACACTTCTATTTAAAAAAATTGTATATATTGAAAAGAAAGAAAGAAGAAAAAATTGAATTTAAAGCTAATATATCGAAATTATCGAAAATTTCTCGAGGAAAATCCGAAAGGATATATAAAAAAAACCTTATGAACTCAATTTCTTATCAAAAAGTAAGCTAATTTCGATATATCAAAATTGTATAGATCGAAAAAATCTGGACTTTAAAATTAATATATCGATATTTTGCGATAAACGCTCTATTATTATTCATCTCAAGGAAATATAAAATACACACAAAAATATTGCTCCTAATTTAATATTGAATATAAATATTAATATATTACCTTTGATAAAGATAAATATAATTACATATATCAAAAAATATCGCATTTAATTAAAAAAAATCGATATTGTTAAAAATAAATCGAAAAAATATTCTCTAAATTATTTTTTCAAAGGCAAATTTCGATATACTATATTTTTAGGAACACAGTGCATAGTATTGTATAAGATATTTCGTATATTATTGTTATATCAAAATTCTAGATTTCAATAATTGTTGAATTTAAGGTTAACATAAAGATACTATCCAAAAATATCGGTATATTTTTATTTACTAATTTTTTCTTTAAAGATAATATAAATATAAAATATCTACTAATTTCTTCTTTAGAGAAAATATAAATATAAAACATCAACCAATATAAAATATCATTAAATTTAATAAATCGAAAATTTAGATGTGGGAAAATGCTGAAACAATTAATTTGCCAAAAAAGGTATTTTTTTCTTACGTTAATCCTATGTATAAAAAATATATACGAACCAATAAGTTTCACTTAATTTATTGTTTTTTATATATCGACTTTAAAACATACATTAACACAATATCGATTTATCGATTTTTTTCCTTCTTAAATCCCCTTAAAATATTGCATATATTTCCACATTAAACATTGAATTATGTGTGTTTTGCCAGCCAGGTTAAACTTTATAAAATGTTAATTTTCCGCCTCATGTTAAAACTGCTAAAAACTTTTTTCCCACCGAAAAGCAAGGAAAAACTCAAACATGTTTTAGAGAAGCCGCCAAAAAGAAGAATAAACCGAAAGAGCTTGAAGGCTATATACAGGAGAAAATTCGCGAGAAAAGCAATGGCAGGATATTGAGATCAGAAAAGCGGGGAAGCCTAAGCGTGAAATTATTATAATAAATGATGAAACTTTCCTGACAGCCTAAACTTTGCAGCAAGAAAAACTAATTGAAGCCCATAACTGATGGGCAATAAATTTCGCACTCTCTCTGCGTCGCCTCAAAATTGAATTGAATTTGAATTTTCGAATATATATTGTAAGCCAGAGAAATATCAGTGAGAATTGTGTGCATTATTAATTCAGCAAATTGCAGGGAAACCCCCTTGACGACATGAATGCACATGGAAAATTTCGCTTTGAACTTGCACTCGCACTCAGTTTTTCCCTTTCTTCACCGCAGAAAGAGAAGGTGTTAAGTGTCACAACCAGAGGAAAAGTGGGTGGAAAATATAAGAGTTGAAGTTGGAGATGGAAATGACCCATCTCTGTGGAGAGGGACAGCCGGCAGTACATTATGGAATTTCCTTTGTGCTTCATTCCAATCAGGAAAAGTGAAATGTCCCCCGAGGAGACTCCGAGGAAAGCTCAGGGAAAGCTCAGGAAGGAAGCGGGGGGAACAGACAGAAAGAGAGAGAGAGTGAGTGCTGTTGGAAAATTTTGTGTTGTGCTGCAAAACCGAATGCGAATGCAACACTTTGTGGCAACTTTCTGCTTCCTGCTCTCTCCGAGGGTTTCCCAGTTTTTCCCCCTCAATGTTTGCTTAACCAAATTAAAGTTTTTTTGTTGTTTTTTTCTTTTTTTTTTTTGTGGCAAGAAGAGACGAGTTCGGTTTCACCCATTTCCCATTTTCCTGGCATCGTAAGAGCCTTCCGCCTAATTAGTTGTAAGCGAATTTGTATTCAATTTGCTGCTCCTGCTCCTTGCTCCTGCTCCTTGCTACTGCTCCTTGTCCTTGCTCCTTTCCCTGCTCCTTGCCCTGCTCCTCGTCCAGCTTCAGTTCCTGCTTCTGCCTCCCCTGGCAGCTCCTCCAGTTCCTCTTCCTGTTTTTCGGGGGGAAACCTCATACTCTCTTGGCCCGTTTCCGGGGCAGTTCTCATAACTCGGCCTGGCAGGCCATAAATTATGTTGCCTACGACTTGGCAATTAAGCCACCCCTCTCCACCACAAGCTGGGTGAGAGGAGCAAGGAGCAGGGAGCAAGGAGCTAGGAGCAAGGATCACGGCAGGATGTACACGGGAACGGGACTCTAGTGGCGCGTGCCGAGTGCCGAAATGCTTTTGGTCCAAAATATAGTTTCGAGGCCCCCGAACTGGGATCTCTTTTGGCGAGCCCATCAAATTTACACCTAACAAACTTCATAACAAAGTCATAAAACCCCGCTACGAGTGTGCCACAGTGTGTGTGTGTCAGAGTGTGTGTTGGCCATAAAAATGTTAAGGCCAACAGCACACACACACACACAGAGTAGAAGAAGAGGATAGAGGAGAAAAAGGTGTGGATCCAGAGGCAGAGGATACCCTTTAACATGAAAGGGAAAGGGGAAGCCTGGGAAAAGGTAAGGCTTAAAATTAATTTCACTTTATTTTCATTGATGGTTTTTTTTATTAATTTTGTAATTAATAATTTAATTTATAAAAATGGTTATATAATGTAAAATCTTAAAAGTTTAAGCTTTTATAAAAATTGTCTTAATATTCAAAGAAGTTTTTAATGCTTTCTTAAATAATTGAGTCCTTGTTCTTAAGCGTCCTAAAAATATATTTAATTTGTAACCTGTTATTATTAATAATAATTAATATTCTTAATAATGAATAATATTATTAATAATAATAATAAAATAAATATATAATTCAAATTTATTTTTATTCTTCTTTGTTTTATTTATTTTCATGTTAAATTTATTAAAACTATTAATAATTAATAATATTATTATTAATTACTAATATTACTAATAATAATAACGTTAATTTATAATTTAAAATAGTTGAATTCAAAAAAATCTCTGAAAAGTTCGAAGTTCGGGCTTAGAATTCCTTTAAAATCGCTTTACATTCAAAGCCTCTCAAAATATATTTAAATTAATTTTTCTTTGGTAAAAATCTTATAAAAACTAAGTATCTAAATATATATATTTATTATTAAACAATTTATTTTTATGTTTAATTTATTTTTTATTTATAATTAAAAATAGTTGAATTGAAAAAAATCTTTTAAAAGTTCAAAGTTCGGACTTAGAATTCTGTTAAAATCGCTTTCGTTTGAAGCCTCTCTAAATATATATTAAAATTAATTTTTCTTTGGTAAAAATGCTTTAAAAATAAAATACCTAAATTTATATATTTATATTACACTATTTTTCTATTTTTTATATATTTCTTTATTTATTTATATTTAATTTAAGCCATAAGCTTGTAAAAAAAGCACCACTAACATCAGAGTTCCTAAACTCTTTGCTTAAAAAGTTAAGGCTTAAGTTAACCACAACAAATACAAATCTTTTATTTACTTAATTTCTCTTAAAGTTCCTTAAAAAATTAAATAATATTTGCTATTTTTTTATACAAAAAAAAAGCTAGTTAAACAAATATTAAAACTATTTTTCCTACCCTTTTCTTTATCCTGAACAACCGCAGGCGAAATTGAAACAGGAAATTCACGAAAAAAAAAAGATGTGAGGCAGGAAAAGGCAGCACACTCTAGAAAAGGGGGCGTGGCTGGGTACTTGAAGGACTCTTTAAACGCTACTATCTCCCTACCCCCATCTCCCTTTTTTTTTGCGACGCCCCTGGACTGTAACTGCTCACTTTTTGCGGGCGGGGAATGAGGGGCCAAAAATATGCATATGAATATGAAACTATGCGGACAGGATGTGTGTTTAGGAGTGTGAGAGTGTGTGTGTGAGGGCCCAAAGTTTTGCAACCTTCTTTTGACCCGAAAAGACCCCCTTGAACCCCCCCTCCCCCCAGGACTCTCTTGGAACAGGTCCTGCCTGTGCCTAGACAGACAGTTTATGTTTGCATGTCACTGAGCCTGTAATGTATTCTAATTGAATGTTGAACTTGACCATCTTCACATATGCGACTAACTGAAACCGGAAAGGACCCTCAAGTGCACACAAACACACACAGACACACACATGAACAGGAAGGACATGGCCTGAAATACAGAGAGGAAGGAAGCACAACTGAAGCTTAAAGTGAAGCGAGAGAGAGAGAGGAGAGTTTAGAGCAACAGATATTTATGTTTTTTGGTATTTATTTTTTATTTACTTATATATGTAACTTCCTGAATAAAAAGGATTTACACTTAAGGAAAGAGTAGTTTAAGGAAAATAAAATAAATTAAGGACTAATAAAGTCAGAAAGAGGAAAATTGAAGTATTTTATACATTACTAAGCTGCCAAGTGAGCTAATAAACACTTTTAAATCCCGAAAAATACGAATGATTTATGTTTTGGAATTTTTTTAATTTCCTGAAAGACTTGCCTCTTATTTAAAAAGAATATAACGAAGGCCACCGCAGCCAGAGCCAAATTTTTAAAATAAATAAATAATAAAAAGAATAAAGACCTCAGGGAAAACTTCTTAAAAGAAAATCAAATAATTTAAGCCCTGAAAAAGTCAGCTTTCAGCTTTACAACCAAGTAAAGTATTTCATTTCTAATCTTTTAAATAACTTAATTAACATTTTAAGCCCCAAGAAATATATAGTTGAACTTACATCCCAATGAATAAACAAGGATTCTAATTTCAAACAGAGCCACAAAATTGAGCAACTATTTAATAGACAAACATGTGAAAATTGCCAGGAAACTTAAGCTTATTTCCTATAAACTCTGCAAAAAAATATATATAAAATACCAATTCCTTTTTAACAATTTGAAGAAAAATGTGAAAAGCAGAGGAAAGCAGATATATTTTTCCAAACGAAAAATAGCTTAATGCTTTTCCAAAAGGGGGATGGAGTTCATGGAGATCAAAACACGAACACATTTCCAATTGAAATGCAGCACTCAAATTTGCATGAAAACCAAATTCAAATGCCGTCGAATGCACACACAAATGTTTAACCAAAATGACTCCTCTCCACCTCCCTTCCTCCCTCTCCCTCTCCCCTGGATCTATGCTCTGTAATTTTATTAAAAATCATTGACCAGCCACGCCCACATGCCGCCTCTCTCTCTCTCTCCACTCTGATTGCATTTTGAGGGGAAAAATGCGAGGCAAAAAACCATAAAAGGCAACAATCAAACAGGGATGCCGCATGCCTAGATATAGATAAAGATATATAGATTTATATATATATCTGTAGAACAGAGAAAGGGCAATATCCAGTTGGGAAACAATTTGCCAAAAAATCGAAAATCCACAAAAAAAATAATAGATATTTATATATATGCACACATGTGTGTATGTTGTTGGCACGCCAAATGCAATTTCCATAACAAATCAAATATTTTATGGCCTTAGCCAAATGGCAACCGACAAAATGCTGTTCTGTGTTTGGGCTTTAAAGTCCTTGCACAGGATAAATTCATAGCTGCTCCTTCTTTGCTTTCTGCTTTTCTGCCTTTTGTCGCCATTGTTGAAGGGAAAATGAAAAGGAGCAGGGAAAAGTGGTTTGGTCTAAGGTCCCTAAATCACTAAATGGGTCAAAATGTATGTAAGGACTCTGCTGTGCGGTCCTTATCTGAGGCATTGGTGTTGCTGCTGCTGTCCTGCGGTAATCCCCAGAGTTGGAGAACCCCAGAAAAGGCAACAATTAGTCCCGGCATTTGCTGCAAATAATATTTGCTAAATGTCCCAAACAGAATCGTCATAAATAAAAGCAGCAGCATTTTCCCCACTCGTCCTTCAAGTCGAAGTTGGACATACACTCGGGACAGGCAGCCAGGCTTGCTTTTTGTGTTTGGAAAAATATATTTATCCTTGAGAGTGATTGTCAATCAAAAAAATGTTTAGAAAAATGTCCTATAAAAATAAACATTTTCAAAAAAATGTTTACTTAAATTCTAATAAAGAAATTTTATTGTTATGAATATCCTTTTTCTTTTTTCGGATTGGAAAAATATTTACCAAGAAAGATTGAGAGTGATTGTCAATCAAAAATGTTTAGAAAAATGTCCTTAAAAAAAAAACCTTCCCAAAAAAATGTTTACTCAAATTCTAAATGGAAAATGTTACTGTTATGAATATCCTTTATCTTTTTCTGACTTAATTTCTACCATGTTATTGATGTCCTTTTGTTAGGCAAAAGGAAAACTTAAACTTTTAAGCAAAAAAATATTTAGAAAAATGTCCTTAAAAAAACAAACATTCTCAAAAAAATGTGCACTTAAATTCTAATAAAGAAATGCTATTAATATGAATATCATTTTCCGTTTTCTAACTTAATTTTCACAATGTTCTTGATGTCCCTTTTTTAAGCAAAAGGAAAACTTAAACTTTTAAGCAATTTACGGTCATCCGGGGTAACCACTAGGATTAATCCCTTGGGAAAAGAGGCAGTTAGCCACTGGTCTAAATTCAAAGTTCGTTAATCAATATATTTCTACATCATAATATATATACTATAAAGCAGGAAGGAAGTTACAATGCAAACTGAGAGAAAATTCTTGATTTAAATACACTCACAATATTCATGAACTGCAAGAAAATTGTGTGTGTTCTCCGAATTTGAATGCTTAAATATACAGCAAATTGCTATGCAAAATCCATCAATAATTCATGTTTTATTGGAAAAAAAAAACATTGCACATGTGAGGCAGAATATTCAAGGAGATGAAATTATAAATAAATAAAGTTGCCAAAACTCACTCTCTCACACACGGTAACGGAATCTAGTTGAAGCATTCGATAAAAAATATATATATTTTTCACTTTTTTTGTTAAAGAAAATCTTCTTGGTTTTATTTATTTTTATTTATATTTGCTTTGTTCCTAATATTTTTTTTTAATGTTTAAAGTTGTATCTCCAAATTTATCCCTTTAACAAAACAAAAACTTGAGCTTAAGTGTAGGTTTAGAATGGTCCAGTATATCGATATAAAAATCGATATATTATCGTACAAGTTATGCGCGATAACATAACAAGTTATGTGCGATAACATAACTTGTTACGATAATAATAATATAAATCGATATATTTTCGTAACAAGTTATGCGCGATAACATGATAATATATCGATTTATGTTATTATTATTTATTTATATTTATCAATATTTAGTTTGAAATATTGTAGAAATATAATTCTTCAAATTAATTAAAATAAATATGTAATCTCTTTATTTTGTGGTATTTTCGTAAAATATCAATATTTTTTTAAAGATAAATTCGATAGATGTTGTTTTTAATTTTGATAAATTCACATATTTTCAAAAATTAAAATTAACAATATTTTAGCTATTTAAATAACAATTTTACCCCTCGATATTCATTCCCATTCATTAAGCTGATGTATCTTAAATCCAACATTCTGAAGTCTCTTGTTGATTGTATCTATTATCTAACGTCTTTCCACCTGTTTCGTTTACCTTTGCTCATTGTTTTTGTTGTGTGGCATTTGTTTTCCATTTTGGGCAAAGCATTGAGAGCTTAACTTTTAAACCATTTCCAAAAAAAAAAGGAGACCCACGCACACATGAAAGTGTCAAGTGCATGTGCGAGGTGCAAGTGTAGGTGTAAGTGTGTGTGGGTATGTATGTATGTCTGTGTGTGTGCGGGACACAATGCGGAATGTGGCAAGAACATTTACACAAAGCCCCGCCGGCGACAGCACAGAAAAACCCAAAAACTAAAACTGCAGCAATTAACTGCCAGAGCAGGGCAATCCCTTACCCAGAAAAAGAATATATATATATATATATATATGTAGATATGTAAAAAGGAAAGTGGGTGGCTGAAAGGGGGTTAAAAGGGGGGCTAAAAATGGACTAAAAGTATGTGAAAAGTGGGCCGAAAGTGTGTTAAAAGTGGGAGTTTTGGTCTAAAACAAATCAGGCGTGGCTAAAACTTTGATGCACTTGTTTAAAACATCCAAAGAAGCGAAAAATCGTTTAAGTAAGCCGGATTGCAAATACCGCAGAGAAACGGTCTGCGTGTCCCATGGGCGTAGAAGGGGGTTACGACCAACCCAGAGTTGCTTTTTAAGCCTACGCAACCTGACCCAACCAAGCGAACCCAACAGATCTTCGCTTTGCCGCCTCCCTTCAGGTCCTCTGAGCGTGTCCTGTGGCAGCCGGACTCCCCCCTTAAAAAAAAACCCCCCCATCTATTTTTTTAGAGGGGGGGAAAGGGTAAAATGCAACAAAAACAAAGCGCTAAAACCACCAAACACCAAATGCTGTCGCTGTCAGACAGCGAAATGGGAGATGGTACATGGTACGAGTTGGTACCCTCGGCAGGGTTAAGGCTGGTCAAGGGGTTAAGAACTCGCAGGATGAGAGCTGGCCAGCGGGTGTGAGGGGTAGGGCAGGGCAGAGCAGCTGCTAAAGTTCACACAAACACTGACAGAAATTGGACGTTAAAAGAGAGTATTCTCAAAAAATAACAAGCCTTAAAAGAGAGCTCTTAAAAACCTTTAAAATCTGTATTTAAATGTTATAACCTTTCAAGCATTTAAGGGGAAATAATAGAACTTTGAAATTTAAAGTAAGTAATCTGGTTACACTAATTTGGGAATTTTTTATTACTGAATCTGGCCACTCTAAAGTCAAAGTAAGAAAGAAGTTCGGTTAATCTCTCGCTTAATTATTGTTATGAATAAACACTTTTATTATTATTAATTCCATGAATAAAAACTTTAAATAGTAAAAATCTGGTAACACTAATTCGGGCAATTCATATCATTGAATCTGGTCACTCTAAAGTCTCCTTCTTTGCGTCAAAGTTGGGTTTATCTCTCGTTTACTTATTGTTCACAAAATATCGGATTATAAATAAACACAATTATAATTATTAATTCTAAACGCATAAAGTGTACTCATTACGCACCTACGTTTCGAGGGAAAAATCCCAAATCTAACTATTTATTTTATTTATTATTTTCATCACAATAATAACCCATATTTTTGTACAGTGTTTTTTGGCCAGGCTCCGCTGTTCATTTGCGCATCTAATGAAGCTCAGCTCGGCAAATGTGCGTTGCGTGGGCGGTTAACGGCTGCGGCAACGGCGGCGCAACGTCGTCAGCTGCTGCTGCCATCAACAACGCATTTTCGGGCGGAAAAAGTTTTCCCCCAAGTGGTAAGAGGGGAGGAGGGAGGAGGGCAGGCGCCATAACATAACGTTTCATTAGAGATGAGCTGATAAACATGCAGGCGCAGCAGCGGTAACGCAAAACCTCTTCTCCCCCCCGCACACACACACACACAGCCCACAAAAGTTTCCGGAAGTCCTTGCAACAGAAAAAAAAAAAGATCTCTCTCGGGTATAGGAAACGAATTTAAATCTTAATATGGAAATCGGGAAAAATGTTTAGCTAAGCAAAGATTATATGGAACACACCCTTGTTCTCTTTAGTGAATTAAAAGGGGGCAGAGGTGGAAGGATGTGACTGGGTTGCTTATTTAAATTAAAGTACATTACTTTGGCAGTGATTATTTATATTTATTAAAACTTATATTTATGATAAATTAATGGTACATAATCAATTGATAAAGATATTTTCTATTTTATGTATATTATGTATTATTTATTGGTTATTTATATTTATTAATACTTATATTAATGATAAATTAATGTAAATGATAATTTAATAAAAGATATTTATTATTTTATGTCTATTATATGTATTATTCATTGACTATTTATATTTATAAATACTTATATTAATATTAAATTAATGGTATATTGTAAATTAATCAAGTTATTTATTATTTTATGTCTATTAGGTATTTTTTTATTGATTATTCAAATGTATTAATATTTATAATAATGATAAATTAATAAAGATATTTTCTATTTTATGTGTTATTCATTGACTATTCATATTTATAAATACTTATATTAACTATAAATTAATGGTAAATAATAAGTTAAATAAGATATTTACTTTTTCATGTCTATTATGTATTATTTTTTAATTATTTAAATTTATTAAAAATTATATTAATAATAAATTAATGGTAAATGATAAATTAGTTATAATATTTATTATTTTATGTCAATCATATTTATTATTCATTATTTTTGATTCATTATATATTATTTCAGAATGTAGAATTTCATTTTTAGACAGTTTTTGGTATTACAAAGATCTTTTATTTGACTTTTTTATAAAAAAAAAAAAATCACAGAATATTTAAAGCTGCAAAAATCACTAAAGAGTAGAATTAAGCTTCGGAGGGCATTGCCAGGCTTCGGCTAGCTTCGTTGAGCTTCGTTTAGCTTCGTTAAGCTTCGTTTTAGATTCGTTAAGCTTCGCTTGGCTTTGTCTAGCTTCGTTTAGCTTCGTTGAGCTTCGTTAAGCTTTGTTTTAGCTTCGTTAAGCTTCGTTTGGCTTCATCTAGCTTCGTTCAGCTTCTTTGAGCTTCGTTAAGCTTCGTTTTTCTTCATTTAGCTTCTTTGAGCTGCTTCAAGCTTTGTTTAGCTTCGTTGAGCATCGTTTAATCATAGCTTCGTTTAGCTTCGTTGAAATTAATTGAGCTTCGTTGAGCTTCGTTTGGCTTCATCTAGCTTCGTTGAGCTTCGGCTAGCTTCGTTGACCTTCTTTGAGCTTCGTTAAGCTTCGTTTATCTTCATCTAGCTTCCTTAAACTTCGTTGAGCCTCAACTAGCTCCATTAAGCTTCGTTTAACTTCCATTTCTTTTCATTTTTGCTTCTACTCATCTCTCTGAGCAACCCTGATCTCCAATTGTAAATCTTCAATCTTGAATATCCTTACCGAAATCGACACTTTTGTCGCCTGAATGCACAGATATATGCACATACATATATACATATGTAAATATGTGTTGCTTTTCCGGCTGCTGTTTCTGTTTATATATTTTTTTTTTTTTGTTCTCTCTGTTTTTGTGTCCGTCATGGTTGTACTTGCTTTTGTTGTTATTGTTATTGTTGCTGTTGGTCTGGGCCTGCCTTTTGTTTTTCGGTGGCCCTAAAAAATTTCACAGTTTCTTGTTCTGGCGGCGCGGATGCGTGGCAGCAGAGGGCCAGAGCCAGGGCCAGGAATGGCCTCATGTGGAATGCCTCATGTGGTCGGACGCACGACAACAACAGCGCTCAAATTTGAGTGGCCACCAAAAAAAAAAAAATGGTGGAAGGGTGGCAGAAGGGAGGAGGGAGAAGGGTGGAGGGAGAGGCAGCAGGCGGATACAAAAGTGGACAAGGAGGCGGACACGGAGGCGGAGATAGAGGTATTTGGCACGCCAATACAATAACAAATTAAAGGAACAAAGGATTTAGCATGTGGCAAGGCTTAGCTCTGCGGCGGCTCACGCTTTCTCTTTTTCGTTCAAGCTCACTCGCTCGTTACTACACAGAGAGAAAAGGATCTGTTTAGGTGTTTAATTCCTAAGGTTGATATACGAAATGTAAAAGATTTTATATAATTTTGTTGTATTTTATTTTTATATATTTTTTTAAATATTATCATTCTTTTTAAAATCCTTTTTTTTAAGAAGTAAATTTTCATTTGATTCCGTTTCTTGAAGCTCTGTTAAGCTGCCTGTTAGTTAACTGCCCGTTAAAGTTAAGGACATTGCAAACTGCTCAATACAAGTCGGGTTATTATTATTCTATAAATTAACAATTTAAAATTAAACAAGCAAAATGTTTAAGCAACGAGTTTAGTTAATATTATGATTAATTTTAGATGTTAATTGATTATTATTAACATTATTTTACTTTTAGTTTAACATATAGAGTTATTTAGGTTGATTAACCAACTGAAAGGTTAATTTATAATTAATTAAATAATTAACCAACTAAAAGGTTAATTGATAAAACTTAACAGAAACTTAACAATCTTATGAAGGTATTTTTTCTTATTAAATTTTACGTTGTTCAATCGAGGAGTAAAGGGCTTTTGGTCCTGTTGCTTAACACTCAGTTAAGGTTCTTCTTACTTAACTACCAGTTAAAGTTAAGAAAGTGGCAAAGACGATGGTTTTCTTTATCTGTAATTTAAAATTAAGATCAAAGTTATCAGATATAATGTTAAAAGCAATCTAAACTTAGCTTAATTATATGTAAATATACAAAATAATACTCTTTATTTTTAACTGGCAGTTAAATTGTCTGTTAAATATACATATACTGGAGTTAGCAATAAATGATTAGAAACAAACACAAATTCTAAGAAAATAAAGTGAATAAAATGAATAACATTAAAAGTTATTTAGAGATACATTTAAAGCTTTTTAAGCCCCCTTTTTTCTCTCAGTGTTTACTTGTTTCTGCGTGCAAAATGCGTGGCGTGCGAAAAGGAGAGCAAAACGTGGCAAAGCGGAGAACCAAAAATGCAAATGGAAGGAAGTGCTGAGGGTGAAACGGACGCAGGAGCAGGAGCAGGACCAGGACCAGAAGCCAGAAGCAGGCGAGGCACAGAAGAGGGGGCTAAGCCTTGAGCGAACATTACCGGCGATTACCCCGTTAGCGTTCACCGTTAGTTGCTGCTCGAAACAAGCTTTAGCAGCATCAGGAGCGGCGGATGCGGATGCGGATGTGGATGTGGATGCGAGCATCCTTCTAAGCTCATCAAAGAGCCAGCAACAACAACAACGCAACGCCAGGACCATGCCGAGAAAAGAGCAAGTGTTGATGGTGCCATCCATTTGACAGAGGGGTTAAAGGGACACTAAGAGAAAACCGTTTAGTTCAATTGTTTGAAATTCAACTAAATTAACAGGAGTTGCCAGGAGTTCCCAGGAAATTCCTAGGAATTCCCTAGACATTTAATTGTCTCTCAAGGCTTAAACATTTTAATGAAAATATATACATTTCCTCAGCCAAAAGACCCATCTCATATTCACCTGACAGCGCTCAAGGCTCTAATGTCAATCAAACTTGGCCAAAAACTAACAAGAAGTCTCAGAGAAAGTGTGTGTAGTAAATTCAAGTTTATTAAAACACCATTCTCTCAGTGAGCTGGCTGCTTCTTCTTTGGAAAATTAGAATGAAAATGCATTCAGCAACACAGACACACACACACACACACACACAGAGAGAGAGGCGTGAAGAAAATCCAACCCCCGGGAGGAAAAATAAAGTTTGATTAGGCGACTTCAATAAAGTTATCACACAATCGATGATGCCAATTGGCAAAACTGTCGCTTAAGTGATTAAAGGCCAACTCTGGCCACTCTTAGCCATCCAATTAGGGGCACGTCAGCGGCGATGCTTGATTGATTGATTGACTGAGTGACTCACAGAATGGCTCACTGACTGACTGACTGACTGATTGGCGTTTTGACAAGCCCGACGAAGGCTGGCTTTCAAGGTTTTTGCCTTTAAGACATCCGGCAACAGGTAGTAATAGCACAAGGCAAGTGGCATGAGGCACGAGGCAAGTGGCAAAAGGTAAATTATAACACGCGATGGCAGCTGCCTTGCTAATAGTTCACGCATTAATTCGCTTACTCATTCCCGCTTTTCCCCCCTCTTTTGGCATTGTGTTTTTCCCTTTGGCACAACACAAAATCTCACTCAGCAACAAACACACACTTTGCACACACACAGCACAACACACCTGTGTATCGGGGATTGTCGCTAACTGTTAGTGAGCGTTAAATGCAATAAATTGCATAAAACTTTGCAGCTTTGGTGGGGGGAAAAATCCCCCTTTCGTAGAGATAACAGCGTGACACGAATGTTAAGAGGATTTAATGGAGATTTTTAACTCTAATTTGAATAAGAACAAGTCTACACTACTTTTTAATTGTTAATTATAAACATAGAATATAGCGTGAGAATATACAGACAAAAATACAAAGCACAAAGCAGAACTCATGCTAAATGCTGCTTGTGCAAGCAACTAAGGTAAAAGTGCTTTTAAGCATGCTTTAAGCAGTTAGCACTTGAGATTAAGAAAAAGTTTTTCTAAGAACTCAAAGCATTATATTAATCACAGGAGAAAAATTATAGCCCTCAGCCATGAAAGCTTTTAAAAACGTTAGTTTATAATTTCAAGTATTTAAAAATGAAAAAGGAGCAAGTACATTTTGTAAAGAAAAACATTAAAAATTGTAAATATCAAAATGACTCACCGACTAATGACTTTGAAGGTTAAACAGGATGCGTGTCCGAGGTTATGTATAATATCTGAAAAATAATTAAAAAAGAATAAAAATAAAGTTAAATTCGGGAGAAAATATAATTCATTTAATTTAAAAATTAATATCTGAAAAATAATTGAATAAGAATAAAAATAAAGTCAAATTCTTGAAGAAAATATAATTCATTTAATTTAAAAATTAAACCAAAGTCTGTTTAGGAGAAAGAACACACCCATCTTCAGCTCACAAGTTTCGATTTCAATATTAAAATATATATACAAATATCTGAATTATAAAAGATTTTTGTTCTTCTATTTATGTTAACTATTAAAAAATCTGAATAGTGAAAGAAAACTACTCTTGGACTCACGACTCACGCACTTCTCTAGCTTATGTAATCACGTGAATGGGCACGAGCTTATTGTCTAAAAAAAGTGAAATAAGTTCAAATTCTTGAATAAAATATGTATATTTTTTCAACTTAATCTAAATATTTAATAAAATTCACAAAAAGGCAAAGAAACGACTCATGACATGCCCATCTCTAACTTGCATTCTCCGAATTTCAATTTGAAATAAAACAAATAAAATAAAATTTAATGTAGAATATATTTTGTCTCCAGTCTCAATTTAAATACACCAAAAATCAAAATGACTCACGAGACTCACGACCTCCACTACCATCTCTAGCCCACATGCACCGAAGGTGGAAACGGAGGAGGAACGTGCCACAAAATGGGAGCGAGCGGGAGCGGAATACATAAACTTAAAGCGCCAATGAGGGACATTACATTATTGAGTTGGCGATGGCCGTCGATAGTTTGCGGTGAAATGGTCGGAGCTGCAAAGCAGCGAACTGGGAACTGGGAGCTGGGAGAGCCTGGCAGCGGGAAAGGGATAGAGGATGGAGAGGATGGGGGACAAGTGGTGGCGGGTTCGTGGCCTGGCATCCTGGCTCCTGCGGTGCGAGGCTTGGGCATTAGTTTGACATTTACTTGGGCACGTCGTTAGCAGCTGAGTGCCACATGCACCTGCTCTCGTGTAGGTGTTCTCCTGCACTGCAATTAATTTTTCTTGGGGTATTCAGCAAACAACAAATTTTTTGAGGATAGAAAAATGAGGGGAAAAAAGGATTTTTAAAATGGTTGCAAAGATCGTCTTTATTTAATATTAATTTTGTATATAAACAAGAAAGGAAGCAAACTTCTCCACATTTACCGATCATTCATATGGCAGCTATATGATATAGTCGTCCGATTCTTATAAAATTTACGACAAAATTCTTAAAAAATATGAAATACTAGTATCTTAAAGTAGAAGAAATTATGTTGAAAACTGACAAAGCTATAATTTTTTTTCTGAAAATTTCACGACCGTTCCTATGGCAGCTATATGATATAGTCGTCCGATCTTTATAAAATTAAATACAAAAATCTAAAACAATATAGAAAGCTCATAACCGAGAGTTGATCAAGATATGTTAAAAAACAAAGAAGTTATAATTTTTTTTCAACAAATTTACGGATCGGTTGTATGGCAGCTATATGATATAGTCGTCCGATCTGGCCCGTTCCGACATATGTACGAGTGAGAGTATATAGAAGACTATCTGCAAAGTTTCATTCAGATAGCTTTAAAACTGAGGGACTAGTTTGCTTAGAAACGGACAGACGGACAGACGGACATGGCTAGATCGACTCGTCTGTTGATGCTGATCAAGAATATATTTCATTTATAGGGTTGGCGAGGACTCCTTCACTTCTTTGCAGGCTTATAACTTATATTATTAAGCCCTGCAAAAAGTATAAAAAGTAAACATTTTGTAACCCAAACTATTCCCTGAATGTTGGTTAATTTCCAGAATAAAAAACCCGCTAAAGGTGCTTGAAAATTGTCATAAATTTAGCGTCGTTCTTAATGCCCTCCCTCTCTCTCTCTCCCTCTTTAAATATTTACACACTATTGTTTATTGTTATTGTTTTGCCATTGAAAAGGTAAGCCACTTGAGTGAATCATTGCGAGTGAGTATCATCAACTTATCCCTCATCATCTTGTTATGTTTATTCTGATGAAATATTTTCATTCCCGGAAAAAGGGATTACCCTTCAAGCGTTCCCTGATGATTTTGTTTTGTTCAGTGTAAGGGGTGTGTGCGTTGTGCGGTGTGTGTTTGTGTGCACTCTAATGCTCTCTCTTGCCATGGCTCGGCAATTCAAATAGTTGAAATTGTTTGAGCTTGATTTAGGCAGACACACCTCAACACACACCTCAACACACACCTCAACACACACACACCTTGGATGGACACACACACACACACACACACTCGTAACACCACCAACGCTCACTCAAGTTATTCGAAGCACTTTAGTCGGCGCCACCACCGAACCACAGCTCCCGCCAGGAGGCAGGACCTAGGACCTAGGAACCAGGAACCACTATCCATACCCTGGAAGCAAACCAAACGAAACCGAAGCCCATCATCCACATCCATGTCCTCCCTTCCCCTCCCTCGCTATCCCCCACTCGGCACCCTCTCATAATGTTTCCCCAGTCCAGACCGAAAGCACAACAAATTAAGCCTTTTAACAAACACAAACAAAAGTCCAATTTGTTGCCAAGTTGTGACGCTGTCCAAAATGCAAAGCCGTTAACTACAGCACGGCCAGCAGCAGCCACTACTCCCACTTGTGGGGCAGATTTACAGAGAACGAAAAAATATATATGGTTATGTGCTGACCATATAATGGGAGGAAGGGTTCTTCTTAATGATTTTGCTTATTTTTTTTTAAATATAAATATTACTAAATATTATCAAAAACTTCTAGATGATATGATTCTTGGAACTATGGTTAGTTCTATCTTGAAGAAGTATTAGATAAAAGAAGAGGAAAGAAGAACTGAGAAGGATTTAGTAAATGTTTAATAACATTTATGTATCATTATTGTATTAAACATTTATAGAATTAGAAGAATCTTGAGGTTTCGATTACTTATGAAGATGGTTAGCAAATTAGAGGGGAAAAAGGTTTTTCTTTATGATTTCGATTATTTTTTTAAACATATTAATATTACCAAATAAAATACTTCTAGATTATATGATTCTTGGAACTATGATTATAAAAATATTACCAAATATTATAAAATACTTCTAGATGATATGATTCTTGAAGAAGTATTAGATAAAAGAGGAGGAAAGAAGAACTGCAGAAGGATTTAGTAAATGTTTTATAACATTTATTTAACGTTATTGTATTAAACATTTATAGAATTAGAAGAATCTTGAGGTTTCGATCAGTTTCTGAGACAGCTTTAAGAAGTCTTTTTGAGTTTAAGTTCTGTTATCTGGAAAAACTTCTTAAAATTTAAAGGAATTTAAGGCACTCTCTTTGTTTTATATTTGAAATTATACTCGTTTAAAGCAAGTGTTTCGATTGATAGATTGATTGATAGATAAATAGGTATGTTGATATAAACATACATAGATAAATTTATAAATACATTTACATATAGATCTATGGATTAATCGGTCGGCAGATAGATAAATATATAGATAGATAGACAGCTATTGAGAGAAGTAGGTAGATATATAGTAAGATATATAGTTATATAGATAGATATATAGTTAGATAATTGATAGATTATTAGGTTGATATATAGGTGGAAAAATAAATAGATAAAAAAGTTAATATATAGATGGATAGATAGATATAAAAATAAAATACATAACTAGTAAATGGTTATATATTTAATACAAAAGTATACAAAATTATATGAATACATGGAGGTAGTATAAAAAAGAATATAAATACATGGAGTTAGATACAGTTTTTTTTAAATAATTTAAAAGTTAAATGATAGATTGATGGAGAGTTATAGATAGATCCAAAGATATATTGATAAATAGTTTTATGGATCAACAGATAGTTTTATTATTAGATGGACATAACGATAGATGTAAAATATATAAATATTTATTTATGAAACTCAATAAAAAAACTATATAAATATATAAACCTATATAGATAAATGGATTGAATGCTAATTTATTGATCGATATAGTGTTGATAATAAATCTATATTTTTTGTTATATCGGAAGTTGCTTGAAAAAAATTTGATACTTGATACTTGATCGATATTAAATACCATATCGGTATTAAATGCTTTTAATATTATATCTGTTATTATTTATATAAATTTTTGATAACAAAATCAAAAATTTAATGAAATATTCTCTATTTTCGAATATCCGAATATATTCCGAATATAGTTCTAGATAGAATACTTTCTCAGTGTAAAATTGCCACCTAACAAAACCCCTTGACACTTTCGTCCAGATTGTTGGAGGTGAAAAACTTTTTGGCGTTCGCCTCGCTTTGCCTCGACTCGCTCGCTTCTGTTTGACTTAGATAATAGCGCAAAGAAATTTGCGTAGACATCCGTTGCCGGTCCTCCCCTGCCCCCTCTCTTCCCTCAACAAATCCCTCTCCAAACCCCTTTTCCCCTTTCCCTGAGAATCTCTTGCTGATGAAATTAAACAAATTGTAGCGTGGAAAAATTTCAATCTTGGTTAGGTTTCGTCATGTCTTTTATGGCATGGTCATGGCCTCGCTCCCCCTCCTTGGAACAGTGGGCTGGACTGGCCCAGAAAGTGCTCAGAAAAGGGGGCGGAAGTTTGGTATGGAATGCTGCCCTTGTTTTAGTGCCTTAAAATACAGAGCACTCTCTGTGTCCTGGCTCGTCCTAGCAAAAATTCCTTGTTTATCTTAATTAAATGCTAACGGAGGAGCAGCATGAATGAATCATTTTCTGAGTTTGCAGCAAACCTCCTTCCTAAAGGACAATCATGATGTTAGACCTAGCTATTATTTCAGATATATACGAACAAATGTATATATTTAGATAAACTTTCCTAGATAAATACACAAATATTTTGCTTTACATAAAATATTTGAGAGAAGAGCAGGTAAAGGACTCTGGGCTTGCCTTGACAAATAAGGAGAAGCTCTCTCCTTAAGGTACACCACAAAATCCTTTTGCAGGCATTACTCAACACTGCCGAAGCCTTGGAAGCCTTGAAGCTTGAGCTCCCGCTGCGGTCTTAATCTCCTCCTAATTACTAGTTCTTCCCCCGATTCTTCCGCCTCGCAGCCCGCTTAATTACTATCAAATCCTGATCTATGCCAGGCGCACACACACGACCCAGCCAAGCCTCCCCACTGTGCTGGCCAGATTTGCGACAAACAAATCGCAGCACACGCCAAAGCCCAGCTACAGTCCCAACCACCAGCCTCTGCCCCAGCACCATCACCATCCGACCAGACCAGACCCAACGAAACCAGACCACAGCACTAAGCTCCTACATGAGTAATCGTAATCCCGAAAAGTTTTGCAGGGAAACCAACTCATAACCCGTAATCATCGCAATTAGTTTTAGCCCGATGACGACGACAACGACAAACGCTTTTGCCAGCCTGGCAACTGGGCACAAACTGGCAAAATGGAAAATGGCAAACGATGTCGGAGAATCGTGGGTCCATGTCGTCATAGGAGCCACAATCAAAAACAGGTGCGAACCAAAAAAACCCCCAAAACCATCGCCCTTAGTTTCCCCGCGAATTCGACTACAAAGTACCAACTACACAAAATTTTCAATTGTTTCAGTTTTCGAATTTATAATTGCAAAAAGGCAGCAGGGTGTAGGGATTACATTCAAAATATATTACTTTTGTAGAGAATTATTACAGCCAGGATTGCTTTAGTTAGACAACGATTTTAATAGGGTTTCATCAGTGATCTAAAGAGTAAATATAATGGATTATTATTGCTAGTTAGACAACCATTTTAATAGGGTTTCAGTGATCTATATAGTATTTACATAATGGATTATCATTGCTCTATCAAAGGTTTAATTTAGTTTTGTAAGCTTTTGTAAGCAATGACCTCACCCCTTTTGGGTGAAGCATGTAACCCCTCTAGGAGTTACCTCTGGGGGGGTTAAGCCTCCCATTTTAATAGGGTTTCAGTCTGGGGGGTTAAGTCCCAATTGCAGGCAGGATTACCTCAGTGAAACAACGATTTTAATAGGGCTTAGTAAATCTATATAATAAATACAATAAATAAACAATTTATTTTTAGACACAAAGACCCTACCACTTTTCGGAAAAAGGCATATACCCATTGAGAGTTACGTCTGGGGGGGGTTAAGTCACCCATTCCCAAGGACAGTTGCAGGCAGGGTTACCCTACTTAATCAACGATTTGAATAATGTTTAGTAAATCTATATAATAAATACAATATATAAACAATTTATTTTTAAACACAAAGACCCTACCACTTTTCAAAAAACGGATATACCCATTGAGAGTTACCTCTAGGGGGAGGTAACAGAAATCAGTAAACCGAAATCACGGTGGCCATAAAGCCTCCCATTCGCGTGGACAGTCGCAGGCGGAGTGATCACCTAGAACAAGGGGCCTGCTGATACTGATACGGATTCTGTGTTGATACGGCTGATGATGTTGATGGTGGTGATGATGCTGGGGCTGGGGCTGGAAACACTCATAAACCCACTGAATAAACATTCAGGGGGTTGTTCCGTTTAATTGTTTTCATGCCTCGCCAAATGGAAAAGCTTCTTGATGAAACTCTAGCAGGGGCAAGCGTGTGAAGTTAGGGTGTCAGGTGTATCCTCCATCCACGCGTCTATAGAGACAACTCTGAGGGAGTACCTCCTCTAGCTTCCGTCCAGGGTAATCCCCAAGTCTTAAGATAATCACAGCATCGCTGCTGTGTTTTCTCTCGCCGATTACTGTCAACAAAGATTTGATTTGAGGCCCCAGCGCCGTCTGGCAGATATAACGTTAACGCCCAACGCCTCAAGTTCAGTTAGCACAGGCGATCCAAGCATACAGCACACAGCGAGATGGGTGCAACCAAAAGTAGCAAGCTGCCCAAGATCGCCGAGCAGGCGGATCCAGAACCAGATTCCAACCAGAAAGAGGTGACTCCGAGCACAGAGACGCCGGCAGATTTCGAGACTGCCATTGATGCCGCTGGCTTTGGGATGTTCAACATCCTACTCCTGGTTTCCGCTGTGCCAGCGGCCATGGGAACTGTGTACGAGACCTCGACCATGTCCTACATCCTGCCCAGTGCCGAGTGTGACCTCAAGTTAAGCCTGCTGGACAAGGGTATACTCAATGCCATCACCTATGCGGGCATGATCTGTTCAGCGGTAATGTGGGGCTACCTGGCAGACACCAAGGGTCGCAGGAATCTCCTCATCCTGGGCTATGCCGCCGATACATTCTGTGTGTTGGGCGGTGCCTTCAGTCAGAATAGGATACAGCTGATGGTTTTCAAGTATCTGGGAGGTTTCTGGTGAGTTTATCTCGAGATATAAATTAATAAATAAGATGTATATAGAGTAAGTTGTGAATGAATCTTGTTTATTTCCAGCATGAGTGGCCCCTTTGCCGTGCTGATGACGTATCTGACGGAACTCCATGGACGCAAACATCGCCAGCGCATCATGATGATGGTGGGCATTATGTTCTCCATAGCCACCTTGACGCTACCTGGACTGGCCATGTTGGTTCTGCCCCAGGAGTGGGACATTCACATCTGGACTTTGTCGCGTAAGTGTCCCGAGGGTGTATTACGTGTTGAGTGGAGATAGCCTCTGGCCAGATAATCAGATAAACAGATAACCAGATAAGCTGATAGATAAGCTGCTGAGGGAACAGCTGATGTAGCTCTATTTTCTCCCTCTCTCTCTGTGGGAACAATCAGTCAAACGATTCATCTTCCACGCGTCGGACACGTTGTTTGACCAGATTTTAAGATATACAGCTTTATGATTCTCAGATCAAGTCAGACGTAAGCTATTATAGTAGGGCACTTGTACAGTATATAATAAGTGATGCTAGAACCCATTTAAGGAGCGCAGAAAACCGGTTGGTAGCTGAATTTTATGATGCCACAACAAGTACTAGGAAAGCTGTGCAAACAACAACAGATGCTATAACTTTTAGAATGAGAACTTAGAAAGTTTCTTGTAATGATAACAGAATATGAACTGGAGATAACTTTAGGTACTAGTTCATATATCTCTTATTGATATCTTTTTGATTACTTTTTTGATTTTTTAATGATCTCTTATTGATCTCTTATTGATCTCTTTTTAATCTCTAATTGATCTCATATTGAGCTCTTTTTTATGTCTTTTTGATCGCTTTTTGATATCTTTTTGATATCTTTTTGATCTCTAATTGATTTCTTATCAATCTCTTATTGATCTCTTTTGATATTTTATTAATCTCTATTGATCTTTTATTCATCTCTTATTGATCTCTTATTCATCTCTTATTCATCTCTTATTTATCTCTTATTCATCTGTTATTCATCTCTTATTCATCTCATATTCATCTCTTATTCATCTTTTTTTGATCTCTTATTAATCTCTTATCAATCTCCCATTTCCAGTCTCCTCCTGGCAGGTCTTTGTGGCCATCACCGCTTTGCCCAGTCTCCTGAGCTTTGTGCTCTTCTTTTTCTTTCCGGAAAGTCCCAAATTTCTCATGTCCAAAGGACGCAATCAGGAGGCCATGGATGCCTTCAAGTTTATGTATCATCTGAATACACGCAAGCCCAAGGACTCGTTTCCAGTGAGTTTTGTTAACATAACTTGTTTTTTCAACTTAACAAATTAAACTTTTTCAACAGATCAAGCTGCTGGCCAATGAAGTCATTGTGCCAGAGCCCAAAAAGCACAAGGAGGATAAGACTGTTGTTTCAACCGAGATCAAGCTGCCCATTCAGAACAACAATGAGAACCAAGATCCAGAACAAGGTTCCAAGGCGGCGACAATGAAGAAGACTTCAGGCTTCTCCCAGCTAAGACCACTGTTCACTAAACCCTATCTGGGTCTGTCCCTTTGGGTTTACCTGCTCAACTTCTGTGTGCTCTTGGGGTAAGTCTTTGTAACCTTGAGAACTTTTTAAGAACTTCCTTAAATATCACAAAATCTCATATTTACAGACAGAACACCATGCGCCTGTGGCTGCCCCAGCTCTTTGCCTCGATCAACGAGTATGAACAGCTGGTGGTGGGTACTGGTGGTGAGTCTGGATCCACCAGCATCTGCAACATCCTGGAGTACAGTGTGAATCGGACACAGGCCCAGCTGGAGGCAGCCACACGGAATGATCCCTTGGCCGAGTGCCATGTGAATATCACAGCCTCCACATATACGAACAATCTTATTGTGGCTGCCGCTGGCCTTGTGGCCTACATGCTGGCAGGATTCCTGGTGAATCTGGTCGGTGTGAAGCGTATCATGAGTAAGTATCTATAGGTAAAGTCTCCCAGGACACACTCCAACCTAATCCTTGTATTATTTTCTCTATTTAAGCATTGGGTCTCTTTGTGGCCGGCTGCTGTTCCATTGCCATGTACTGGTCCAGTTCGGCGATATCAACCGTGGCCATTGCCTCGCTATTTGTGACCATGGGCAGCATAGCGGCGACATCGGTAATCAGTGCCTCGGTCAACCTGTTTCCCACCTCGCTCAGGTGAGTGGTGTCCTCCGATCCTGGCACTTTAGAATGTCATTCATCAGACGCACAGGCACAGGCACACAGCTTCTCAATGTATGTGTAATCCCATTTTGCAGGACGATGATTGTCTCTTTGGAAATGATGTTCGGTCGTTTGGGCTCTCTGCTGGGCAACATCTTCTTCCCAGCTTTGATGGGCTTGGGCTGTGTCCCGCCCTTCTTCATGGTCAGCCTGTTCATGCTGTGTAAGTGTACTGCTCCCCTTGGTATCTGTATCCACCTAATCCTTATCCCTTTTCTCGCCTTCCTGCACAGCCGGTTGCCTGATGGCCGCCTTTCTGCCGCTCAAGAACAAGGCTGCCCTGAAGTAAGGACAACAACAAGTCAGGAGTCACTCGCCTGTCGTCCATGATGCCTGCTGCTGTACATAGTATTTAAACTTAATTCTTAGTTTAAGTTCTTCCTCAACTTTCTTGCCAGAACGGGGAAGAGAGAGAGTGTGGGGAGTAGGGATATTTATTGCACAAGTTTGTCCATTTATTTACCAATTTAAACCGACAAAAGCATTTCACCTAGCATCAAGCAGAGACTCTGGAGAAGGACGACTTCTCCAAGGATATTTGCACTTCTTTCTCTCATTTATTTTGCACTTTTTTTTGTTTTTGTTTTTTTTTTATATATTTGTTTGCTGTCTTCCTTTGCTTTGGTTTAATTAAAAGTTAATTTATTTTAGATTGAAAGTCTCTAGGATTAAGCAATTTGTATGCAATTTCGTTTCGCTTGTCAATTACATGAATTCCTCTACATCAATTTCCATAAACCGCTGCCACTTATCAATGCATCTTCGGGGTGTTTCTAGGATTCAGAGTTCGGGGTTCAGTCCTGTCCTGCAATGTCCTTTGCTGTCCTGGCATTGACTTGGCGTGAAAGTGACTGCACAGTGAAATCAAGCAACAAATGCAGGCGGGGATCAGGGACGACTGTGACGACGACGACGACGAATGGCATTCCGGGCTTATCTCGTTGGGCGATGTAACATTGTGACACTCTCCTCCGGCTCCGGCTCCGGCTCCGCCTCCTTCTCTTTCTTCACAACAAATTGAGTTGCATCCAAGTGGGCGGAGAAGTGTGGCTAGAGAGCACTCTCGAAAGTGCTCTAAGCCAGTGACTGACTCCTCCTTAAAGGACACACACTTGTTATGTGTCTCCTTCCCTCTCTCTTTGTTATTAATTAAAATCATTAAATCAATCATGCTTTCGCTTTATCCAATTTGGTACTTCGAGTACTTAATTATAATTGTAAATTACGAAAGCAATCAAGCAAAAGAAGGATGCAAAAAATAAATAAACCCAAAGCCTATCCCTTTTTGGAAGCAAAATAATAGCCTTCTTCACTATTTTAATTAATTAATCCACTCGCTCATAGATTTTGAGTAATTGCTGTGGAGAATCGCTTAGCTGGAGAAAAACGATTAGCTTGAAATGTCCTCAATTCATTTCACAAAAAGCAAAATCGTAGTTAAATACAGTGGAAACTGAACCTCTTGTCTGTATATATTTATCTCCTTTGGAGAGCTCGGAGCTTGGGTAACCTCCACTGTAGCATAATCGCCACAACGGCCAGAGTGTCCTCCAAAATGCCTCGACAGCTGCTGGCCCCCGTTGCCTTATCTCCGCCCGGAGAGGCGTTGATATACGAGCGCGCACTCAAGCCAAATGGAAATGCTAATTATCTGACAACGGAGCCGCCGCTCGACGACTTGAAGTTGAACCCAAGGAGGAGGCCCGTCTTCTAGGCCGATAAATGGCGTAGGCTGTGTGGAAGCCAGTTCTCAGGCATGATTTCACAAATGTTTGAAATCAGACAAGACCCATGGAAAGTTTTAATTAAAAACTTTTTCGGCCTCTCTGCGCTCTGTGACTTTTAAAACGCGCTACCAAGTCGCCACCGAGTGCTAATGCGATGCTAGAGCATCGATAAAGACCCAACACGGAGGAGAGTGCCCGAGAACCTAAAGCCCAGGGTGAAACTCAACAGGTTGTTTTTTCCAGAGAGAGAGACAGCTTACCTTAACTACAATTTACGTCATATTTGCACAGTAACAAAAAAAAAAATAGAGGAAATAATTCTAAAGAGTTTTAGATTGGTAAATATGTTTGCAACTTAATATTCCACGAAATTAATTTGATTTGATCACTTAAATATTTTTTCAAACATTAATTTTAAATTTAAACAAAGTCTCAGTTACACAGCTTATTTTGCCTTATAATTCCCAAAGGCTTCTAGCCACAAAACAGTTGATATTGATAATAAATATTGATTATAAAGAACAAGTAAACATTACTTGTTACTTCTTAACTTCTGTGACTTGTTTAATTGTGTTAACTAATCATTTTAATCTTAAGTGCATCAAGCTTGTTTTACACTAAAATTCCCAACTGGTTATCAACACAAGTTAATGTTATACAAGCTAAATAATGATGCAAAAGAGTTACTTTTGGCTTCCTGCTATAATAACTTTTTTGACTTTTTTTAATGTAATAACAATTCCATAACTTGAAGAAATATAACTAGATTTACATTAAAATTCTCAACTCTTTCTAGCCTGCTTCTTGATTTTATAAATTATTTGTTTATATTGTAAATAAAAAAATAATTAAAACCATTTTCATTACTTCGTTCTAGTCCCTAAATAAATAAATAAAATAAACTTGGAACTTTCATTAACATTTTTTAGGAAAGTTTTCACCTCTACAAAACCCATAAATCTCTGCCTCTATTTTTAACACACCATAAAAAAAATAAACAAACAACTGGAATTTCTGAAACTATTTACTCTTTTTTAAGATAACAAAAGAGAGTTGCCTTTTTCTTTGAGTGCAGAACCCCAAGATGTAATCTTATCAAAAGGTATTCCCATCAGAGAGTGCGAGTCTAGGAGAGAACAGATCCATAAATGCTGAATGCTAGCCAATGCCGTCTCCAGTTGTCCAAGATGAGTCTCAGCAACAAGGTGGTGATCGTGACGGGAGCTAGCAGCGGCATTGGTGCCGCCATTGCCCAGGTGTTGGCCCGTGAAGGTGCCACTTTGGCTTTAGTGGGACGCAATGTGGCCAATCTGGAGGCCACCAAGAAGAATCTGAAGGGAGCCAAGGCCGAGATTGTGGTGGCTGATGTGACCAAGGATGCAGCGGCTATTGTCCAGCAGACACTCGACAAATTCGGACGCATCGATGTGCTGGTTAATAATGCCGGCATCTTGGGCAAAGGCGGTCTCATCGATCTGGACATTGAGGAATTTGACGCGGTGCTGAATACCAATTTGCGTGGCGTTATCCTGCTGACAAAGGCTGTCCTGCCGCATCTGCTGAAGACCAAGGGGGCCGTGGTAAATGTCAGCAGCTGTGCTGGCATTCGTCCCTTTGCCGGGGCTTTGAGCTATGGCGTCTCAAAGGCTGCCCTCGATCAGTTTACCAAGATCGTGGCTTTGGAAATGGCACCGCAGGGTGTGCGCGTGAATTCGGTGAATCCTGGGTTTGTGGTGACGAATATTCACAAGAACATCGGCATTGTGGATGAGGAGTACAAGGGTGTATTGCAGCGGGCCATTAACTCGCATCCCATGGGCCGTGTGGGCGATGTGACGGAAGTGGCCGAGGCCGTGGCCTTCTTGGCCAGCTCCAAGGCCAGCTTCACCACCGGCGCCCTCCTGCCCATCGATGGTGGCAAGCACAATCTGACGCCTCGTTAAGCGTTCGCCGTAATTACGTTTTCTCCATTACATTCCTTCCATCGCTTCCTTATACTTTCCTCCTTTACTTATTATTCTTTCTTTTTTTTTTTTTTTGTTTGTTGTAATAAATAAGTTGTAACCACACTGAACAAAAGAAGTTTTCTGTGAGAGAGGGTTAAGAAGGGGAATAACTGGAATTTCTTGTCATAGATTTCATAAAGATTTAAGCCAAAAGTTTGAGAAACAAAAGGAAGTTGGAGTTTGAAAGTATGTCTCTACTTCAAGGAGTGTAAGTATAATAATAACATATATCTTGGAAATATTTAACAAATTTGAAACTAAAAATCTTCTACAAGATAAAATATAACTCTCATTAAGAGGCCTGGTAAAACCTACATCTACAATTCAATTAAATTCTTTTGCTAACTTTATCTTATCATTATTTTTTCTTACGAGACTCTGTTGGAAGTCCATTCTGGACTTGAAGCTTCCTGGTTAGCTGTGTGGGGGTGAGCAGGGTGACCCCAAAATGACCGCCATGGTTGCTGTGTCAGACACTTGACAGACTTATCTGGCCCATCATCAAGCCGGCTGTTGATAAGGTGCGCTGTCAGCAGCGTAGACCGCAACTTGTTTCGCTGCGGCTTAATCTCCGCTGCTGCTGCTTTTGGGCCTTATCGGTAGAACACTCGGAATATACCGGGGATTTCATTATCTTTGCCGGGAGTAGAGGTGTGCGCGAGGGGGCTGGGCAGCGTGTTCTATGCGTGTTCCCCCCTTCGCTGCGGTCAATGTTCCGTCCAAAAAACGTTTGGTAATGTAGGTCATAATTGTCATTGATTCATGAGTAACACTCGTTAATGCCACCCACAACCCCCCAAGGAGAGGGAGAAACTTGAGAATTTTAGGACAAGTTTGGGACTAAAAGAGCTTTAAGGAGGGGCACAGGTGGTGAGAAGCTTACAGGGAAGTCTAGCTTAAAAGTTTTCTTAATAAAGAAGCCTTAGCAGAAGAGCTTAGCTTAGCTTTAAGCTTAAGCGTTTAACCCCTGTGGGGAGTTCAGATGATATATGGAAAGACTTGTGGAACTTTAAAGCTTTAGTTTTTAACCAAAATGTTACCCCCAAGTCAGAGAAGACTAGCTTGAAGCTTTATTTTTAACTCACCCCTCAAAGGATAAGCTTATAGGCTTTAAGCTTTAAAGTTCCCTAGAAGGGTTGCCAAGAACTTCTTTTAGAGAACTTTAAATCTTTAGTTCTTAACCAAAATGTTACCCCCCAATTCTTAGATGGCTATCTTGAAGCTTTTTTATAACTCACCCCTTTAAGGATAAGCTTACAGGCTTTAAGCTTCTTGACAACCCTTCTAGGAAACTTTATTCTATGGCCTTTAAGCTTTTAAGTTCATCTCCAATAACGGGAAAATCAAATGTAAGCCTTTTTTTGCACTTACCCCTAGCAAAAAAGCTTAAAGCTTAGAGATTTAAGCTATACACCCTTTTTAGTAAGTTGACTGATTAAAAAAAAAATATTTGAGAACCTGAAAGCCTCTTTTTTCTCCCCATAACCTTCCCCAAGTAAGAAATAACAACTTAAAGCCTATTTTAAAAAACACACCCCCCACAAAAAAGCTTACCAAGTTAAAGCTCTACACTTTTCACCCTTGTTAAAAACTTGACTGATATCCAAAAAAAAGAAAAGAAAGAAAGCAAAACCCACTCATCACATATACCAACCCCAAGTTGCGTGGGAGAACAGCTTAAAGCTGCCACGTTTTCCACCCCTAAAAAGGAAGAAGGAAAGCTTCCTTCTATAGCCATGGCTTTTCCGTGTGCTGGCAGTGCGTCAGAAGCCGTGGCCACGCGCTCATCGCATCCCATCATCCCCCGGAGAACGCGGGACACACAGAGAGAGACCAACGAGAGAGAGAGAACCGAGGCGATAAAGAGAAAGAGCAAGCCAGGGAGCTGGGCCAGCTGGCACAGAAAGCGGAACCAAGCCACCGATTGATTTTTCTCGCCATAGCAAACAACGGAAAAAAAAACGGAGGAAACCCAAGGAAAACAAAGGGAAAACCTAGGAAAAACAGGCACGCAAAAGGCAGAGGCCAGACCTCGCCAGCATTTCCCATATGGAAATGAAAATGGCCGAGGCCCAGGAAGCGTTCGAGTCCAAGGACTCATCATGCAACGTAGAAGGCCAGCTGCCGCCAGCTGGGTCCGAGGAGGAGCCCGAAGAGGATCCCGAGGAGGAGGAGGAGGAAGAGGAAGCGGAGCTGGAGCCCGAGCAGGAGCAGCAGGAGCTCCTAAGCGAACGCTGGTCCCCGCTAGGAGCCAACTACGACGATGCCAATAGCGCCAGCTCGGGCGTTGACTGTGAACTGGAGGCGGGCCTGGACAAGTCGGAGACGCGTCGCGGCAGTGCTGGCAGCGAGCTGGCTCGCCTGCGGAGCATCGAGGACGAGCAGGAGCTGCTCACCAGCTCGCTGCTGGCTCTCACTTCCCATTTCGCCCACGTTCAGCTGCGAGTGCGCCAGATTGTCGAGGCTCCGGCGGAGGAACGGGATCAACTGTTGCGTGATCTGGAGGACTTTGCCTTCCAGGGCATACCAGATGCCGCCCAGCCCAAGGAGGAGGTCAATTCTAAGCAGGCCAAGACCTCCACGGTCGAGGATGGAAAGGAAGCAGCTCCCGATAGCCAGCTTATCGAGCAACTCAAGTCCCAGCTCACGGAGCTCGAGCAGCTGGCCTACGAGGCAGGCGAACCTGGCATCCTGCCGCAGCATGTCCTCCTCGAAAAGCAGAAGTTCATCCTGGACGAGCTGCGTGCCAAGCTAAATCTCCAGGTGGAGCAGCACGAACTACCGGCGCTCAGCACCGAGCAGCTGCGCCATCAGGTGGACAATGCCATTGGGGAGTTTGTGGGTCCTCTCAAGATGAAGGAGCAGCTGGTGGCCCAGCTAAAGACCCAAATAACCGACCTCGAACGCTTCATTGCCTTCCTACAGTGCGATGCGGATCAGAGCTCGGTGGGAGATCGTTTAAAGCTGCTCTCGGGAGCATATAATAGCTATGCGGCCAAGCAGACCGCTCGCAGTAGTTCGCAAAATGCTCCTCCGCCCGTTGCTCCTTCGTCAAATGGAGCGAAAAACTCACCTGCCACGACAGCAGCTCTTCCTCCAACGTCCAGTGGCGTTTCTTCTGGTTCTGGTGAGAGTCTCCACAGCAAGGCTCATGGACTGCTGGACAAGGCCTCGCTCCTAATGCAAATGTTTGCGAGCACGCATCTGGTGAAGCCGCGTCACGATGACTTCCAGCAGAATTTGCTGAAGAAAACGCACAAGGGCAACCACTGGGGGTGAGTTGAAGGGTTAAATATTATATTTAGATTTATTTTAAGGGATATTTTACCTTTTAAAAGTGCTAAATCGATGCGTCTGGTGAGGATTTAAAAGGATTATATAGTTTAGGCGATCGCTGAAGCTTCCTTCTTTTTGCTAACACAAATTTTCTTAAGTCCTTGAGTAATATATTTATAAAAACTCTTTTTTCTTGCTCTTCAGTGATCTCCGCGCTCAACTGGAAGTGGACATCCAAGAGGTGGCCGCCCTGGCTGCTACCTTGAGCTGCGATCGCGAGAAGTTGGCCAATATAAAGCGGGCTTTACGTCAACAGCAGCAGCAGCAGCAGCAGCAACAGCTTCAGCAGCAGCAAGAGCAGTCCTCTTCCTCCTCTTCCACTGGCCATCATCATCATAATTCCCTGATCAATGCCCAGAATGGAGCCCTAACCACCATGCCGCCACGTTGCCGACGCGCAGTGCCCACTGGCCATGAACTGGCTCCTTATGCGGCCTGCGGCGGTGGTGCCGTATCCTCGGACTCCGATGAGGACATCAGTTACTCCACCTTCGAGTGGGAGAAGGAGGGCAAGAGCCGGCGGATGGCGCATATGCGTGGCGATTCGATAGCCACAATTGGACGCGAATTGACGACGGTGGTGCGCAAGAACTTTGCCCGGACGTTGCAGCAATTGATACAACATGGTTTGCGCATTCCGGCGGAATCGGCGGCCTCCAGTTTGATGGTGCCCTTCATGCGATGCCTGCATCCGGGTCCACCGGCGGCAGTGATACCAGCTACAGGCGGAGATTCACAGTTTATGGGTCTGGGCAGGGCCATGCATGCCTGGGAATTGGTACTCGCTTACTACAGGCTTAAACACGGCGAGGAGTACAATAATACGCCGGCACGCAAGTTGTCGCAGAGCTTCCAGCTGGACATCGTGGATGCCCAGGCGGTGACGGCCAAACAGAGTCTGCTGAGTGCCGTGGGCATGATTCTGGCCATGCACCGACCGTACAAGAGGAGCAACAATGCGCACTTTAAGGCATTCGTTTGTGCGGGACTCAAGTGAGTAAAGAGGAGGAGTTCCTTTGCTCATTTACAACTCTTCTTCCTTCTTTACAGCTCCCATTTGCTGGTTGAGTGGCTGAATTTGATCCTCAGCTGCCATGATCTGGTGGACACGTACTACTCGTCGAGCAGCTATGTGGCCCGCACTGGATTCCGCGACTCCTTGCGCTCCATCGATGCTCTGTCGCGCTTTGACTTTGATCTGCCGGTGGATCTGGCCATTAGGCACTTCCGCAACATCTAACCGGCTGCTAAAACCGCTGCTGACTTGTATATTTGGCTATTAGACTAGACTAGACACTCTCACACACTAATCGAATAATGTCCACTAACTAGTCCAAACGAAATCGTATTATCTATCTCTCTCTCCTCCTCTCACTTAATGTATAAACTCGTGTATATAACCTTAGATATGTCCCATTAAATCAATTGCTAATCCTAACGAAAGTGCGTCGTATAGAACTCATGCAGACACTGGCTGATCTTCTCGCCCAGCGGTCGTTCCAGCGGCCCGCAAGGTATGCGTGCAAGCAGCATCCTGGCTTCCTTGGGCTCCTCACACTCCTCGTAGGCATCCAGCAGGCACCGCGGTGTGGGATATCGCTCCACAATGGCCATGGCCCGTTCAAGGGAGAGCGAGTGCAGCTGCAGGAGTTGCTGGACAAAGACCTCGCGCACCGTCAGCTGGGCATTCTTGGCGGAATCCTCGTAGAGAGCACGAAACTTGAGCAAACCCAATCGCGAGTCTGTAAGAAGGCAGCTTTCGGCTTTATCCTGTGACACTCCGCTCTCCACGCTGTGCAGCGTCTTTTGGCCAAAGATCTGGCCCAGAGAGCGACTCATGCTGGCCAAATACAACATGGAGCGAAAGTGATTCTCTGTGCGCACCACCTGGACACCGGTTTGGATGCGGGCATTGGCCAAGGCCTGCTGCAGCGAGTCAAGGGGCAGACCCAGCTGCTCATTGTCGCCGTAGTCCTCCACCAGGTAAATGACGTGCTTCAGGCCGCTCTGCTTCAGTCGGTGCTTCTGCTCGTGAAAGCGACCGTCGCGTATGCTGGATGCCAGGTCATCCATACGCTTGCGCTCCACAATGTAGGGCAGGACGAGCTCATTGCCCTCGGAATCCTTGGCTATCCACAGGAAATCTCCTATAGTAAGGCGACGCACCTCGTGCCGGACTCCTAGAGACTCCAAATAGCTGCGCGTTTGATCCAAGACTCGCTTGTTCTTGCCACTCGTCTCCTGGGTGTCCACGAGCAGGAGCACCTCAAAGCCTCCAGGAGGCATCTCGACGCGACGTTCTCTCTCCTCGGCGGCTGCCTGTTCCAGCAGCTCCTTTTTGGTGGGCTTCCGGGGTCTCTTTTCCCTCTCCTTCTTTCGCTGCGCCTGCTCCTCCTGCTTCTCCTGCACCTTCCTTACCACCTGCTGCACCTGCAGTTCGTACTGCTCGCTGGTGGTTGATGTCGTCGCCGGCAACAAGTTCACACCGCGATGCTGACGCAGCTCCTCGTCGATCATCTGGCAAAGAGTGCCTCCGAATCCGCGCAAAATGGCGCAATCCCGGCCGCTGTACAAAGGCAGCGGATAACTTTTGAGGGCTTCCAGAGCCTGGCGAAGCTTAAACTGTGACTTTTGCTGGCGCCGCTCCGCTTCCCGCAGCCAACGCTCTAGCCAGCGGGTGAACAGGGGATTGGGCTCTTTAAGACGCACCTCCAGGCGGGTTTCCATACTTATTTTAAACACTTTTTTACACACTTTAAATTACACTTTTAATTTTTCTGCAAATTTTCGCGCTTTTATTCAGTTTTTACCGTTGCCTATCGTTAAAGGTGGCACTTTCGTAGATGAATATCGATGGTAGCTATCGTTTGGTATTTAAACTTCTATATAAAATATTTCTTTGTATATTTGTGTAATTCCCTTGTATTTATACGTAAATTTTGTATTAATTTAAGTTTATATTTTATTAATTTATTATATATTTATTTATTACCGTTGCTTATCGTTAGTAGTGGCACCTTAGTAGATGAATGTCGATTGTAACTATCGTTTGGTATTTCACATTCTATATGCAATATTTTCTTGTATATTTTTGTGCAAATTCTAACTTCAAAGAATTAAATTTCGTTAATTTTGTACTATTTTCAGATTTGTTTTTTATTGTTATATTTTGGAATTACTAAACAGTTTTTTAAACTAAATCGTCATTCTGAATCGTAGTATTTTCCTCCCATCACCCTGACCACTATCGATAACAAATCGAACAATTTCCCATCTCTAGGCAGCGCACGTTTGCGCCTAACTTGGTTTTTATTTTGATTTAATTTCACCAAAAAACTTAAATTCCAAGCAATAACAATGGCCGCCGGCGTGGAAAGCATCAAGATGGAGGCTCTGTCCCTGAGCGAAGGCATCCGGGAGGCGCCTGTGTGCATCATAGTGCTGGGAATGGCCGGCAGCGGCAAGACCACCTTTACGCGAAGTCTCATCCAGCATGCCCAGGAGAAGTTCAATCCGTACGTGGTGAATCTGGATCCCGCCTGCCGGGAAGTGCCGTACGCAGCTCACGTGGACATTCGGGACACGGTGAACTACCGGGAGGTGATGAAGCAATACCAACTGGGCCCGAATGGCGGCATTGTGACGGCCCTCAATATGTTCACCACGAAAATGGCTCAGTTCGCGGAGCTGGTGCGGAGGGCAGGAGAGCGTGGTCACAAATGGTGTATAATCGATACGCCTGGACAGATCGAGGTGTTTACGTGGTCCGCCTCGGGCAACATAATCACCGAGGGCCTGGCCACCATGTTCCCCACGATTGTGGTCTATGTCATGGATGTGGTGCGCAGCGCCTGCCCCACCACCTTCATGTCCAACATGCTCTACGCCTGCTCCATTCTCTACAAGACCCGACTGCCCTTCCTGGTGGCTCTCAATAAGGTAAGAGTAGCTTTTCAGTTTATAAAATCCTTAATAAACCTGCTATTTCCTTGTTCAGATTGATCTTCAGGACTGCAGCTTTGTGCAAGATTGGATGACGGACTTTGAGGTCTTCCAGGATGCCTTGGAGCAGGAGCAGAGCTTCGTTAGCAACCTGACACGCACCATGTCCCTGACACTGGACACCTTTTACGAGAATCTAACCACCTGTGGCGTTTCGGCCAAAACGGGCGTGGGCTTTGCCCAATTGCTAAAACATATCCTGGAGTGTGTTGTTGAGTACGAAAAGGACTACAAGCCGGTTTACGAGAAGATGCGCAAAGAGCGTTTGGCCGAGCAGCAGGCGGCGGTGTGTCCCAAGCCTCCAGACAATGTGGAAGAAGCAGGCGTAGCCGTTCCCCTGGGACTTAAGCTTAATGTATGATGTCTGGGATCACTTTCAACTGCTGTTTACTTTAATTATGATTTTGTTTCTTTTTTAGGATCCGCCACCAAACTCTGGCAACAGCATATTCCTAATGGCACCGGGCCTGGTGCCCCAAGCCAACGAGGAGGAGGAAGCTGAGGACATGGAGGAGGATGCCAAAGGCGCTTCGGAGGATCAGAACTTTCAGAGTTTTGTGCAGAGTCACCTAACAGCACAGCAGAGCAAGAGGGATAAGCTGTTGCAGGAGCAGTCCCAGTCTTAAAGTGATAAATTGCAAATATTTCAGGCTAAGAAACAGAGATGTTAGTTTTGTTTTCTTTTAGAATTTTAAGCTTAAAATATACATGTAATTTTTAAGAGGAGATTAAGTGGAAAGTTATTTAAAACTAAACCCGTTCCAGTATAAATTTCAACTTTGTTTTTGGTTTTTCTTCTTTATTATTCACTTTAACAAGCAAAAACATTCAATATAGTGTGTGTGTTTTGTTTGTTTTTATGTCGCCGGATATTTGTTTTCTTTTTTTTTCTTGTATACATGGACTTAGTTTAGCTTTTCTTTGCAAATTAGTGATAACATATACATATATATATATATGGAGGATATATCCCGCTCGTAAATGCAAGCCTTATACTTTGCGTTACATATATTTTTGTATATATATATTTATATATATATATAAATTGTATGTATGTATATATTATGTGTATGTATTGTGTGTATGTTGAGCAAATCAATTGTGTTGCTGCGTGTGTGCCGCGCCCCCGATATCTTACGCTATATAATAGTTGCTTCTCTGGATTTGTTTTATTTGCTTTTTTTAAATATTACGCTTACAAAAATACAGATCATCTCAAATACTTGTCAATGCTTCACAGTTATACACAGTTATATAGACTCACAATACACAGTAATACACGGTTACATACGGTATAGTACCCTCCCTCCCCTTCCCCCCTCACTTTATATGCCTTACTCGCGGAACTCGGAACTCTTTCTCCAGATCGTTTCTAATCCATGATTCCATTATACAAGGTGTAGTCTCGTGCTCCGAAAGGGCTCTGTTCCATGGTGCAACTATGTTTACAAGGTGGTACCACAGTGAGAACTACTACTCTCTTTTGAGGACGGTATTGCTAGTAGAATTTCTTTGTAGCGCTCTCTTAGAACAGAGAGAGAGAGAGAGAGGGAGCGTGCGAAAGCCGGGCATGTTCACCTTACTTGCATATGTATGCAGCTCAGAGCGGAATAACTGTTTTTGAAAAATACTTTGTTGTTTTTAACACAAAAACAAAAAATAAATGATATGTTTGAATACAAGAATTGAAAAAACACTTCATTTTTAACTAAGAAATTTTACATTTAAATATTTAACAAAAAAATACAATTTAATTAATTACAAACGGGTTAATACACACTCTCCTGAATCTTTCTCACTCGCACTCATTGCTATGACTGCTCTACCTTGTATAACGGTATCAGGCTCTTCTTGATCCTCTTCTCGCTTTCTTTATCTTCTTTTTCTTCATCTTCTTCTTCAGCATTCGGTGTGCGAAGCTTTTTATGGGTGCTGCTGCTGCAAGCTGTGCAGGATTTAGCCTGGATTTGGCTTTAAATCCAGGTGTAAATGCATCGGCGGCTCCTTTCTCAATATTTTTTGTATGTTTTATGTATGTATGTATGTTTGTGCTGGATATATTCAAGTTCCAGAAGCACTGCACTGCGCAAAAAAATACTCTCATTTCTGGACGTTTTCATTTGATTTGTGTGTGTGTAAGTGTGTTTTCCTTAGGCCTGGAAATGCCCCCGAAAGCTAACTTATTTTTGTTTACAATTTTACGTGTTTTTGTTTTTAAATTAAATATTTTTACTGGCACCGTGCGACTCAGAGCTGCAACAAGAGATCGACCGTGTCTAAAGGTGGTTTTAAAAATTATGCTAACAGCTCTGGCTCTCATTTCTTTTTCTTATTTAGGTAAAAATTAGGTTTAAAAAAAGCTCGCTTTAGTTTTTAAAAAGTATATAATATATATATAATTTTAGACGTTAATGAATTCTTATGTTTTTTTTTATGTTTGCATATGTATTTATGTTTTTTATATATTTTACTAAGCCCCCGCAGCTCCGAACCGCACAAATGGAAACTTATCCCTCAAACTCAAATCATTGGCTTACTGCTTGCATATTTTATATATATATATATGTATGTATATATATTTTAGTATATATCTTGATAGATCGTGGAAACAAGCATACACACACACTCGCACTCACAGGCACACACCAAGACGCACACACACAATCCAGGCAAAGATTTTGGGAAAGGGAACAAAATTCAAGACTGAGAGAGACTTTCGAAAACGAGTTTTGAAAATTACAAAAGAAAAAAAAAATCGTGTTGTTGTTGTTTCAGAAACAGTCTTCTTCATTATTTTTTTTGTTTTCTTTTCTTTTCTCTACTTCTTTTTTTATTGTTTCATTTTCCGCTTGCCTTTTCTTGTTTTTTTTTTTTTTTTTTTTTGGGTAAAAGTGGAAGAACGAAACATAACAGTGAAAGTGGCTTTTGGTTCGGTCTTTTAGCATTTTTAGCTTGGCTTTTGGACAGCTTTCATAATCCATCCTTACGATCCTTACGATCCTTAAGAGCTAGTTAAATGTACGTGTGTGTGTGTTTGTGTGTCTGTCTCAAAACGGAAGGAAATCCCAAGGATTTCGGATCGCTAAGCTGGCCGAGGTTTTCACCAAAAAAACGAGGCGAGTTGATCTGAAGTACAAAGTTTAAACGTTAATAATCCAAAAATCATCTAGACGAGCTCCAATTAATCGTCATCGGACAAATTTGTGGTGGTCAGCAAGGTGGCATTATCCTCGGCGCCCTGCTCCTCGATATCCTGGAAGCAAATAAATGAAAATCATTAAATATTTTATAGAAAATTCTTTTAGAAGGTAAATTCTTCTAAACAAACGTGGTTTTTATCAAAGGATATTTCCAGTATCGGATTCTCTGACATTCCACTTGGGAATTATAGTGGAAAGCTAGCGGTAAATTCCCCGAAAATAAATTTTTCCAGTCTCTTTTACTGTTATTTTTACATATAGGCTGTTCTTATCATTAAAACCCAACATTTCAGTTGAGAATTCTAGTAAAAAATCCCCTTAAAGTAAAACATTTTCCAATATTTTCAGTTTTTCTTATACAAAATATATATTTTCATATATTTAGCAAATATTTTGTTGCTTCATTACAATCTTTTCATCTTGTTCTTGTTCATCTTCACTCTTTCAACTTTCTTTCTTTTTTGTGTTTTTTTTTTTTAGTTTTGTAGTTTTATAAAAAATAGTTTTACATGCAAATAGGACGATCGGAAATTGTGAAATCATTCAGTATTCAGCAATTGAACAATTTACTTGCTACAAGGAAGAACAATTACAAAAAACACACGTTACAATAATAAGCTTTAGTTTTCTTTCTTTTTTTTTTTTTTTGATTTTTTCTTGTTGTGTATGTATAAAAATAAAAAAATTTATTTAAAAAAAAAAATGATGTAAACTTAAAATGAAACAAAACATTTAGGCTAAGAAATAGTTTCTTGTTGTGTGTGTGTTGTGTGTTGCGTTGAGGAAGTAAATGCAGCAGAAATGTTTGCAGTAGTTTTTATGGAGCTAATCGAGATTTACAAAAAAAAACAGGTGGAGCCTTGCTTTACAATCGTCTACAACTGGCTATTCCTAGGCTCCTTGTCCATGGTGCTGCTCTCTTTCTCTCCTTATATCCTTTTTGTGTCTCTCGGTTGGATTGGAAGTGTGCGGAAGATTTTGTTGCTCTGCGCTGGAGGAGAAGAGGAGGGAGAAGAGCTCCCTCACTTGAGCTTCTGCTTGACGGGACTGGGCGAGGACTGATCCGCCTCGGGCAGATCGCTCTCCTTCTTGCGCTTCACCTTGTCCTTTGGCGCCTTCGATGGCTTCTTCGTCTGCAGCGCCAGCTTGGCCTCGCGCTTAGCCTCCTTCTTGGCCTCCCGCTTGGCCCTCAGCTGCTCCGTGATGAAGGAGAACACCAGGTAGCCCTGCAGGGCAATCAGACCGCCAAGGGCCAGCAGCGATCGGAACCCGCCAATGCCATAGTGCAGCGTGAGCACACCAATCACCGAGGTGGCAAAGCGAATCAGGAAGAAGACGCCATTGTTCACCACACGCAGCTTGGCCAGTCGCTCCTCGCGATCAAAGACACCAATCAGCTGGAAGACATGCGACAGCAGCTCGCTGAAGTAGTGCAGTGTTAGCAGGACCAAAGCCAGGCGCTGGAAGCTCAGTGTGTAGGCCAGGACGATCAAGGTGAAGCCACTGATCGAATGGATAATCTTGGGCTGTTGCTCCTCCTTGGTCTTGATCTTCTGGAAGTACAGCTCCGGCAGCATATGCAGATAATACGCCAGCTGAACGATGAAGTAGAACTTGTGCAGGAAGCTCATCGGATGGTCGGGGAAACCCTCCCACAGCTGGGCCACCTGACCCAAGTAGCCCTCCTTGAGGACAACGTGGGCGCCCCAGACGAAGGACAGCAGGTAGAAGGCCACCAGCTGGCCGGACTCGTTGAAGCGGGCCAGCTTGAACTTGGACAGATGCAGCTTTTTGCTGATCTTGTCCAGCACAAACTCCTGGATGATGGCGTGCATGATGATGCAGGTGAGCGTGTAGAAGAATATCGCGCAATAGTCCTTGATGCCGGCAATGTAGGTGTAGGCCTTGCCATATGGCTGCTCCCGGCTGGGATCCTCGCCGCTGACATTGTGGTGCAGCGAGATGAAGGCGCTGGCAAAGGCAGCCGTCGATTCGTTCATCAAACCCACAACGAAGACCATGGCCACGCAGGAGATGATGTCGGCATGGTTTTGGATCACGAACTCGTGGCTCAAAATTGGCGGATTTTTGTTGCTGGTCTTGCGACCAAGTCCGGGCTTAATGGCCATCGCAGTGGCAGGAACAGGAGCAGGAGCAGGTGAGCAGGTGAGCAGGTGTTTCAAAGAGGCTGCAAGAGGGAAATTAAGTTAGTTTTTTATTGTTTTTCGGGTTTATTTATAATTTTGTGCGGTGTATTTTGATGTTTTTGTTATTGGAAGGTATTCCTTGGGGGTTTCGTATATGGAAATCTATGGAAAAGGATTTTTTAAACACTTGAAGTATTCCTGATTTATAAGATATTTAGTTTTTAGGACCTTTTCCTAGTTTTTCTATGCCTTTTTGTCATCTGATATTTAGTTTTTAGGAACTTTTCGTAGTTTTAATATTCCTTTTTGTCATGAAAACACCTAAACTTATACTTTAGGGAAATGTTTCCATATCTTAAAGGATAAATCTATCTTTAATTCAAATAAAATCTAGTATCACTTCACAAATTTAATCCCTAATTTGAAAAATCAACCCTACAATATGCTTATCTTGGCCTAAAGCTATTAACTGCTGATATCAGACCTATCCTAATGCTATTACAAGTCCCAATAAGTGATAGATAATGCCAAAACAGAATCCATTAAATATATATGTTTGAATCTAACACTATCGCCAAATTGCCTACGTTGCTTAAGGCTTGGATTCATTAAATATTCAAGATTTATTATTTCCCATACGTTCTGTTTTTCTCTATAACTTTCACACACTTTCCACAATTGTAACAAAATAAACTTTAACTATTTCCTAAAAAATAATAATAGTTAAAAGGTAAATCCCCTTCCTCACTTTTGAAAGCCACGACACTCTTGATATCAAAAAAAAAAAAAAAAACCTCCACGAATCACAAATCTGAGCACACAGTAATCTACGGTTAAAGCTGCCACGACTTTAATCCAAAACTTGTGGCACATCCTTGGCACTCAGCACAAGAAACAAAAAAAAGAAAAGAAAACCTCTGGAATAAGTGAAACCTCCAACTGGAAATGTGCCGTTTTCTTGGCTATTGTATGTACATTTCGGTCACATGCAAAAATTTTAAATGCCACGAGTGACGGATGCCCGGTTATCTGCGTGGGCGAGCGAGGCTGGAATGCAGGGATTAAAGCCCACTTAAGGGATAACCACTGTATTAAAGAGATGCTACATTCCAATAACAAAACCACAATTTGCCTTGTTGGCACTACACGCACACATGTATATATACGCGCGCGCGCACACACACACACACATACGCGGGCAAATCCGCTAGCGCGCTCCCACACACACACACACACGCACGCACCATGGGCACACACACACTCTCGCACACAGCGGAGAGACTGCAAGAGACACGCTGGCAAAATTTGGTGTTGTTGTTGTTGCTGCGGCCACGGCCAGGCGCACACACACACACGCGTTTTCGTTGTTGCCACTTTTTACTCACAGGATTTTCCGTTCCGTTCCGTTCGCTGACGTACTTTCCACGTTGCAGTTTTCCCTTCTCGTGGACCGCTTCGCACTCAGTCGCAGGCACAGCGATGGAGCAACTGTCGTGCTGCAGGTGTTGGTGTTGGAACTGAAATCGGACGCAGGCAGGGGCAGAAACCGAAACCGAATCTCAATCTGCTCTGCCGCTCTGCTGCTGCGCTGCTGCTGCGCTGCTCTGCTCACCTGTGAGCAGCGTTGCAAATTTAGCCATTTGCCCGCTATATTTGGTGGTTTTTAGAGGCAAAGTGCGGGGTAATTTGTAAGCTAACAGCTAGCGGGAAATGTAGTGGTTTTTCTAGCTGTTTTTGTAATATGTTTACGTATTTTGTACTTTACACTTTCACAATTAATTAATTTGTTGTAACTTATCTGTCAGCTGGCATGACCAAGCATATTTAAAACTTAATAGTATTTTCTGCATTTGGATGTATGTTGCTTTTGGTATTTAATAAAATTTTTTTTTAATTTTTAGCTAATTTTTTCAGAGTCTAGCTAATTTAAGAGCTCATCACTGAAAGCTAAGAGAGACTGCTTTTGCTGCAACAAAAAACACAGCAAGTGTGACCGTAATCCCGGTGATGAGATAAAAAATATAAATTTGAATATAATTTTCTTTTCAATATTTGACATATTTTAGCTTTTTATTAGCCAGAATCTAGCTTGTACGGTTGGTCATAACCTGACAACACTGCCTGTGAGACGAGGCGAGTCGGTGGAGCAGCCCTGAACCAGGGCCGCGCGGCTGGAAATTGCACGGAACCAGTTCACTTTTACCAGGGCTGCAAGCGGTAAGGCGCGCACTTTGAATTTAACTACTTTTAAAGAGTTAAATTATTTATTTATTATTTTAAGGCAATATTTATTAACTTTTATCTGAACACACACTTCACTTGAATTTTCCAAACACAAAAGAAGACGTTTAACGACGAGAGTCGCAAAATGAAAGCCCGCGCGTTTCGAAATTAAATATTAAAATCAATTTATGGCCAGCAATTAAATGCAAGCTAATTTTAACACAATTAGCAATGCAAATTGCATAGTTTAATGCATAAAAACCGCAACTTGCGAGGAGAGGAAGACCCTGCAAGTGGCCCAAGGTCACAGCGCCCACCCTTCTTCCGGCGAGTTGGTTTTTCATTATTATTTTTTCCTTCTTTTTTTTTGCTGCCAGCAAATTAATTGCATTTTGTACTCACGTTACGGTTCCGCTTGCGGACGGAGGAGACGATGGTGCGCTTGTTGCGTGCCACCAAGCAGACCGTTATGATCAGAATCACGCCGATGAGGGCGAAGCCCAGAAGAGCGGGCAGCAGCACGCTATCCTCGGCCTTGTAACCCTGCGAAAAATATGAGAGAGAGCGGATTTTAAGTGGTTTATTAATAAAGAAAATCGATCCGAGAGGGTTACCACTTCACTCAAGGGGGGAAGGTGAACAGAATTTGGTTGATATTACAAAGGGAAGTAAAGGAAAAAGATGTCTTTAAGAAAGGGAATATATTATAAAAACTAGAATAAATTTTAAGTATTATTGAGTTCATATCTGAAGAGTTTCAGAGAAATTGAGGTCATATTAATCATAAATGCCTGCATCCCAAATTTCTATTCAATTGGTTCAAAGGTTCCTGAGATCCTTAAGGTCAAACCAAGGGCCAAAGACTATATTTTGTCTGTTAAATTCCTAAATTAGAAGGATTTCAGTTGGATTTCTAGAAGGAATACTAATAGAAGGAATACTAATTACTTTATCTTCACATTTTTTGAATTAACTTTAATCTTTATCTTAAAAAACCGCATTATAAATATTTTCCTAATTTCTTTAATGGTTCAGAGGGTCCTGAGATCCTTAGAGTTATACTGTAGAAATATTGACTTCATATTAACCTTGGATGCTTGCATCCCAAATCTCTTTTCAATTGGTTCAGAGGGTCCTGAGATCCCTAAGGTTAAGCCAAGGGCCAAAGACTTTCTTTTGTCTGTTTAGTTGCTTAATTATAAGGATTTCAGTTGGATTTCTAGAAGGAATACTAAAAAGTATCATTAATGTATCCATAAGGGATATTAACATAATTTTTTTATCTTGGAAAGCGTCACTCTACAAAGATTTCTAATTTTTCGAATGGTTCCTGAGATCTCTGAGGTCATAGCAACAAACGAGGTCATCAGTCTTACTTAACAGACTTCAAATACTTATAAAAAGCAAATTCTAAGAGTCCTTATAAACCCCTCGTCGCCTTGAGTGCAGGGTAACCTCTGGAGGAGTCACGCCATTGCGTGCCACTTACGGTCCATTGGAAGTAGGTCGAGGGATCGATGTAGGCCCAGTGCGTCTTGATCCAGGCACTGTTGCTGCGGTTATTCTGGGTTGCAGCCTGCTCTGATTGCTCTGCCTGATTCGATTGTGTCTGCAACTTGGCATCCTGCTGTCCCACGCCGGGCTGGTACTGAGCTCCTCCTTGGGTCTTGGCCAGAACCGGTGGCATAATGGGTTTCTTGGCGGCGGATTTCAGCAAAGGAACCTGGATAATGCGCGTGGTGATGGTGGTGGCCGGTGGCGAGTATCGTGGAGTTGTCACTGGCTCCCTGGTGGTCGTGGTGGTAGTAGTAGATGTGGTGGTGGTGCTGCTAGTGGTGCTTGTAGTGGGAGCTGGAGTGGTTGTCGTGCTCGTTGTGGTGGTTGAGGTGCTGCTGCTGCTGCTCGAGGTGCTGATACTTGGATTAATTGAATTGGAATTGGTTTTGTTCAAACGAATCACAAACTGCTCCACGCCATTCCTATTGACAATCTGCACATTTCGTCCCACATTCTGCTGCAGCAAAGGTGATCCTGTGGGCAATGTTGGATTTCCTGCCATGTCTCCAACGCCTGATACGACGTTACCACCGCCGCCGCCTCTCTGTGGACTGTGGATCAGTGCGGCTTTGGTTTTCAAAAACCATTCCCTGGGATTTGGCAGACATTCGGCGGACACCAGGAAGGGTATTAGCACGGCGCCAATGATCACGGTGCACACGAAAATGAGTCCCAGATAGGCGAAGAAGGAACGGCGTCGTCGCTGCCCCTTGACCTTGCTGCCGGACGAAGATGGGGCCGAACCGGAGGATGAGGCACCTCCTCCAGCGGAGCGTCCATTGCCTGACAGCTTGCCCTCGATGCGGAAATCATCGTTTTGTGGCAGAATCGTGTACTGCAGACTGTTTTCGCCGTGTCTTATGGTTTTATACATGGCACCGGTTAAGGGTTAATCAAGAAAGTTAACGGTAAACTAAGCTTCTTCTCTCTTTCTCTCTAGCTCTCTTCTGAGAAGCTGAGTGAAAGATCTTTGACTGAAGTTTACTACGCTCTCTTTTGTTTGTTATTCTTTGGTTTTGTTTTTATCTGCAGTTTCCTGATTATCCTGATTCTTATCTTGGGTTCTTTGTTGCAGTTCCTTCTTTCCTTTGGTTTCCTTTAGTCTAGTTGCGTTCCTTTCTTGGTTTCTTTTTGTGTTTATCACATGGATGGTTTTCTAAGCTTTCTAATTAAATTAAAAACTTCAAAGTAGCCTTTAAAGCAATATTTTCTTTAACGTCTCCTTTTATGTTATGCTTTTTCTTCTGGTTTATTGTTGTCTTGTTTTTTTTTTATTATTTCACTTTACTTATTCCTCTCCACTGCGTCCCGTTGTCCCGATTTTTTGTTGTTGTTGTTCCTGGAAATGCAGTTTGGTTCACTTATTTTGCTGCTGCTTTTAGCTCTCTCCCACTCTCTCTCACACTGCGTCTCACTCTCGCTCTCTCTTGTTCCTGCTCCTTCCACTTTCCCTGTGCGTTTTGTTGTCGCGCACAGGTAACGGTAAATACTCAATATTCGCTCACCTTTGCTTTTTTTTGCAGCTGCAAAATCTAACGGGAATTATCTACGATTTATAATACTAAATTAACGGGATAAGCTCCTCCTCAGCGCGTCCTCTACAAAACAGGACAACTATGCGAATGTTGTTGTCCTTCGCGGAGAATATTGTTTTTGTTCCTGTTCCTGCTGCCGATGCTCCTTGCGCACTAAATTTTATGTTTTTATTGATTAAGCGTTTGTTGTTTTTTGACGCAGTCGCAGTTTCGCTAGGCTTTCTCAGCAGTGTTGGTTAAGGCTTTGAAGATAAAGGACCTTTTTTGTTTGCGACGTTTTTCAATACTGCAAAATGAGATTTAAATCAAAGCCAAGTAATAATTGTCGTTGGTATGAAAAGATTGTTATAAATGTTTTATAAAAAATACAGAAAAACAAGAAAGGAAGCAAGTAGTCACAATTTTCATATCCTGAAGCTGAAATATATACATATAATATCTAGAAAAATCTTTACATTTCAAATAACTTTACTAATATTTATATAAAAAGAGATCAACATTATAGTGCTGAATAATGCTGAAATACAAAGATCCTTCTGACAGTGTTTAAAATTTTAAAGTGGCTTTTAAAACTTGTCCACCTTTAATTGTTATTTCTTCAAACTTTTTAATTGTATTTTTACCATTTTAGATCCTTTTTATATAAAAAAACATAAGAATAACCCAAAATCCCTATCAATAATCATTCAAATACCTCTTGATCTATTTAAAACTATTTACAAATGGCCTTTAAAATCATGAATCACTATCTCCCCGTTCACTATCAGTCAGCTATTATTGCCTATAAATCCCGGAATTACAATACTTTGCAGATAAGTTAAAGTGAAAGAGTCACCACAATATTATTACCCTTTATTATTCCATAATTATATGCTAGATTCTTGGATCTTTCAAAGACTTTGTTCCCCGTAAGTAGCCGACGGACTTTGAACCAGGAGATAATAAACCCGGCAAACCCGACGACTATCTACAGACTATTGTTATCGAGTGTTCCTAATGGATTGCGCACCTTGCTAATGGATCGGATCAATCAGAAAATTGCGATCGCAGACAGATCCAGATTTACGAGGTAGTCATATATAGTGGTTGTCGTAAAGCCTCCTCCAACAACTGGTAGCGTCGATAAGCCGGTAGCTACGGGGGGGGCGGTAAGAAAGAGGGTTTATCGGTAGCTTATCGGGGGAGGGTTCGATAAGCACCGACGGCAGACCAAGAAGCATTTTTTCAAGCACAATCTGGAGCAGTCACGTAAAATAGGCCAAGCGGTCAACAACATTTATAGTTCTTCAAGGATTTGAATCTTCAAAACGATCCACCAACATTTCCCGAGGACCTCTCTAGGATTATAACTAAGAAAAATAATATAGAAACCCTTCAGTGATCTCCAATTATGGTGTTCCTTCTAGCCCTTGGCCTGATCTTTGGCATTCTATGGACCCTCATCAGCGTAGTTCTCAAGCTTCTGGGCCTGAAGCCTCCCCTGATCTTCGACAAGTACCCTTTGAAGGGTATCTTCTATAGAGTCAAATTCTGGCTGGCTTTACTCGTGCTGCGACGCCTGAGATATCGCATTTATAGAAGAAACGAAGAGGTGCTGGGTTCCGAGGAGCACTTGACCAAAATCGACAGACCCCAGGAGCTGAGCACTGATCCCAAGAGCTACGATGTTGTCAGCTTTATGGCGGCCAACAAGGAGGGCCAGAAACTGATGGTCACTTTGGAGCGAAGAAGGCGAGGTGTCCTGAAGGCAGCTCTCTATCTCTGGCTGCCAGAACGGGGATTACTAAGCTCACCCAACCTGCCGGATATGATCCATTTCACTACGGAAGATGGCGAGGAGAGCAGCGAGTTTCAGGGTGGTGGTTTCCATGTTTACCCGGAGGAGTCCATGAAGGTCTGGAGGATTAAGTACGAGGGAGTTGTGAGGAGCCAAGGAGAAGAAGGAAAGGATTTAGCTGTGAGTCTGGACCTGCGTTTCAGGAGCTCCTCCACGGAACACTTTGATTACAGCCGCGACTTGAGTTCCTCGTTGATAGCGGATTCCATAGCCCGAGAGGCCTGGAACGAGAGGTTTTACAGCCTGATTCGTAGTGTCAATCACATCATGGAGCGACGCACTCACTACGAACAGAATGGCGAGCTGTCCGGCAAGCTGATGCTTGAGGGCAAGGAGGCAACCCTGAAAATGCTGGGCTTTCGTGATCATGGCTTCGGCACGGAACGCTGTCTCAGCTCCATCAATCGTTATGTGTACTTTGCCTTGTTCCTGGACGATGGCAGCAGCATGGTTGTGGGTAATCTCAGTCAGCCATCCTTCTTCCTATCCTCCCTGAAGGTGGGCTATGTCTGCACTCCCGCGGGACAGTATCAACCGCTGACTTGGAGCAATTTCGAGCTGTACTCGTATGGCGAGAAGGGAACACCGCCGCAGCATCAGAACTTTATAGTTCGCACCGAGGAAAGGGAGTATCTGGTTCAGATCCAGGAGCAGGGTTCAGCTGTGCGTTATGTGGGCGGAGACTGGGATTCCAAGGTCTTCAATCAGTTTGTTTCCTGCACGGTTAATGGTGTGGCCGGTCAGGGACATGCCGAGTTCCTGTATCGTCACAAGGGCGGCAGACCCGAGGATATAGCTTCGAAGGATCCCAGTTGGTATCAGAATATTAAGAAATTTGAAAGGAGTCTGACTCGGCTGGATGAGCAGGAGGAGAGGGACTTTATCTTTTAGGAAATGTACTTTTTTTTACTAAATTTAAGTTTGTTTATGGGGAAGAGTGTAAAAAATAAATTTAATTAATTTAAAAAGAGCTAAAATCGTTTTTAAATTAAATTTCAAAGAAGTAAAGAGGTTAAACTCTCGCCTTGTATAAATATTTGCCAAATCATGTTATTTTTTATAAGAATTTCAATTGTTTTCAAGTGGCTTTGATTTAATCTATAAATATGTCTAAATTTGGTTCCATTCAAACGAATTATTCAATAAAATTCCACTGGGAAACAAACTAAAGTAGTCACCTGGCGAAGGCCATCAGGTGCAGCTGCAATCAAATCGGAATCGGGAGTCGGTGTTATCTCTTAGACTCTACTGTTCCGATAAGGAAGATTAGCAAATCAGTTGGAGGATTTGGGCTTGGACCCCCCTCTGGGGTTTGATAGAGAGAAGAAGAGGTTCAGAGAGCACTCGAAGCGGGCATGGATCGAGCGGGATTAATCGACAATAAATTAGCATGCCGAAAAGCGGATAAGATTGGTCAAGTAATTCGGGTTTTCTTTCAATAAATAATAAGCTTATCGGTGGTGTGAAAGACAACGACGGTCAGTTTATCGCCTCGACGCAAGTCCCGGAAAACCCAAGGAAACAGGTGTCCCAGCTAAAAGCCAGAAGGTATTGCAAGGTATCTTTTATAATACTTTTCTAGGAATCTGAAACTCTTTTTCTGTTAATTACAGACCTGCCTTAAGGTTAGTTTATGGTAATAAACCCTAAAAGTACCCAAGTATCTCAGGTTTCTTTGCAAATTACAAGCATTTCTTGCCTTTTCTCTAGAATGGATTATCTCCTTGCTGTCAAAAAAGGATCTAACTTTGTTCTAGTGTTAAGTATGCATTATAAAATCAAAAAAATTACCCTTAAGAATAGAATTTCGCTTAAAAACTAACTCAATTTACCATCAAAATTAAGTTTATAAAATCTCCAAGAAGTGATCCATAAATTATACGTTTCATCTCGTTTTTATATTGATTTTTGGACTACTTGAATATGCTAGTGTAGTACTCCTCCTCCAGATCGTACAGATCCATGGCCATTTCGTCCCTCAGCTTCATTAGCTTCTTGTCGCACTCAATTTGCGTGGCCCTAAAGAGCTGCGAGTTATTTGTAATGGCCTCATTGACCGAGTGGAAATCGTTGAGGATTAGGTACTGCTTCAGGTCGGCCACTAGCTTCATCAAGGACTCGCCAGCGCGAACTACAAAGTTTATTTATTTAATTTATTTATTTAATAACAATTTCCTGTTTGCTAATCCAAAACTCACCCATATTGGCCGCTCGCACTTGCATTTCGAGAGCATCTTGTTCGCATTGCGTTGTCTTTGAGATTTGACTGTGACTCTCGCGGCGGGCTAGCTTAAGGATTTCTGTAAATGAATCAGGATACAAATATATATAATAAATAACTAAATTTTTAGGTTTATTTCTTGTATTTTACCCTCAAAGTTCTCCAGCATGCTGCGTACATCGTCTTTCAAGCGGGCATTGTACGACTTCAGTAGCGCTTCCTTCGATTGCGGCAAAATTGTGGTCCTTGAACTGCTGGCCATCTTGTTGTGCTGTCTTTTTCTCTTGTTTTAATGTCTTAGTTAAGGGAATTTAAATAAATTAGTGCCTTAAATTTGTTTATTTTATGCCGGGAGCCGCTTTTTGTTTTGTTTTTTTGCTTGCGGCCTTCTGTGTAGAGATGGCACTCAGGCCAACTAGAGATGCGGCTTAATAGCGATAGAAAGCTAAGAGGAACTAGTTTTTTCATAATGAACGAAAGTTAGTAAAAATAGGCAATAAATAAGACTTGTTAAAAGTAATTAAATAATCTAAACTCATAATAGGTATTTATGCATATTATTCACTTGATATTGGGCTATAATTTAAATATTAACAAACATTTGCAATAATAAGAAGTTCGCTAGTTTCGCCAATGTAAATATTTATGAACCACCGTTTCTTTTATATAGAGATGGGGCTTAACAAAGATTGAAAGCCCAAAGGAACTAGTTTTTTTTGAAATAAAAGAAACTAACTAAAAATGCGCAATTAATAAGACTTATTTCAAATAAGTAAGTAATCTACAGTTTATAACCAATTCCAAATACATTTTTATTAATTTCATTCACTTGATTTTGGGCTATAATTTAAGAATAAACAAACATTTGTAAACCTAAAAATGTAACTAGTTCCTCCAATTTGTGAATATTTCGTATATGAACCACAGTTTTTTTGGCTTAACCTCACCATCCTGCTTTGGTCACACTAAACTGTATTCCTTTGACTAAATTCGCGTTTGTGTGTGTGTGTTTGCGTGTTGGTGAAAATTGAATTTCCAAAAGAAAATAAAGAAAGAAGGAAAAGCCAAAGCTGGAATGCATTTATGCTAAAATCAACGCAGCCACCCGACGACGTGTGATGCATTAATGCTAAAGTCGATCAGCGGCGGCGTGGCATCCACGGAAAGAGGAGGAAGTGGCGGCGGCGGCGGTGGACCGGGAGGAGGAGGAGGAGGTGTTGGAGGCGCAGGCGGTGTCGGTGGAGCGACTGGAACGGGCAGTGGAAGTGGTCCTGGCAGCGCCAGTGGAAGCAGGAGCGCCAGCGGTAGTGGCCGTGCCAGTTGCGGCCTGGGATCCAGCTCCATTTCAAGCGGCCTGAGCGCAGTCTGCGGTTTCGTTAGCGGCGGTATTGTGGGAGGCGACCGAGATCGAGATCGAGGCAGCGGCAGCGGCAGCGCCAGTGGCGGCAGCACACCAGCCGGCGTACTCTATTGCCCCGCCTGCGTAGCGGCCGCCCAGCAGCAGAATCCGAATCCCAATCCCAGCCCGCAGCCCAGTCCCCATCACGAGGGCTTCTTTTCGCGCAGCTCGAGCAAGTCGAGCAAGCGGAACAAGGCCAGGAAGAGCGCCTCCACGGCCGGCTGCTTGGACGCCCAGCACATACGCTCGAATCTCAGGATGTCCACGTCCAGTTCTATGAGGAGCACCCGTGGCGCTGGCGGCAGTAACTCGGGCAGTGGCAGTGGTGCTCCCTCGCATGCACCGGGCAGTAATTGCACGGGAGCTACTGGTGGTGGTGGCTCTGGCTCAGCTTCGGGTTCCGCTTCGGGTTCCTGCGGCATGGCCTACGATGCAGCCAGCAATGCCAGCAGTGGGAGTGGCAGTGGCAAGGCCGCCTCACCGGGCAGCTATAGCTGCAATGCCCTCAACGTGGACTTCTCTTCCTACACGGCCACACACCAATGGACCCGGATGCTGGAGTGCGCCGAGTTCGTGGGAGCCAAGTGAGTAAAGGCCTCAAGAAGGTAATCCTGAGGTGGGTTCTCAGGGAAATCCGGGTCAAGGGAGGCTTGTAAAAGTTGTTTTTAATAATTTCTAACGTCAGAAATAATGGATAACTTGTGTTTTTACAGACGGAGCAAGCACACAGTGGTGGCCTACAAGGATGCCATGTTTGTGTTTGGCGGCGACAATGGCAAGAATATGCTGAATGACCTCATACGCTTCGGAGTGAAGGACAAGTCCTGGGGCAGGGCCTGTGCAACGGGCACACCGCCGGCACCGAGATACCATCATTCGGCCGTGGTGGCCGGCAGCTCGATGTTCATCTTTGGCGGCTACACGGGCGACATACACTCGAACTCGAATCTGACGAATAAGAACGATCTGTTCGAGTACAAATTCCAGAGCGCCATGTGGGTGGAGTGGAAGTTTTCGGGACGCCAGCCAGTGCCACGATCTGCCCACGGAGCAGCTGTCTACGACAACAAGATGTGGATCTATGCGGGCTACGACGGCAATGCTCGGCTGAATGATATGTGGACGCTCAATCTGACTGGAGAGAATCATCAGTGGGAGGAGGTGGACCAGCAGGGCGATCGTCCGCCAACTTGCTGCAATTTCCCTGTGGCAGTGGCCCGGGATGCCATGTACGTGTTCTCCGGACAGAGTGGTCTGCAGATAACCAATTCGTTGTTTGAATTCCACTTTAAAACCCGCACCTGGCGTCGCATCTCAAACGAGCCCGTGTTGCGAGGCGCCACATCAGCACCGCCTTCACGAAGATATGGCCATACAATGGTCCATCACGATCGTTTCCTGTATGTCTTTGGGGGATCAGCGGACTCGACGCTGCCCAATGATTTGCACTGCTATGATTTGGACTCGCAGGTGTGGTCGGTCATACAGCCGGAGCAGAATTCGGATGTGCCCTCGGGCCGGGTGTTCCATGCCTCGGCAGTGATCGGTGATGCCATGTATATTTTCGGTGGAACGGTGGACAATAGCGTGCGACGGGGCGACACCTATCGCTTTCAGTTCTCCTCGTATCCGAAGTGCACGCTGCGCGACGATTTCGGCAAGTTCTTCCAGGAGAAGCAGTTCTGCGACATTCAGTTCATTGTGGGAGCGGAGGAGGTCCGCATTTTGGCCCACATTGCCTTTGTGGCCGCACGGTCCAAGTATTTAAGGAACAAGATCCTGGCCGCCCGGGAGGCGCGCCAGCAGCAGATGGAGAAAGTGTATGGCGTGGGCCAGGTGGACGCTCAGGCTTTGAATACGGGAGCGGGCGGGGACCGCGGCCCGATGCTGGAGGTTCGCCTGGCTCATGCCTCACCAGAGGCCTTTGACATCATTTTGAACTACATCTACACGGATCGGATCGATCTGAAGGATTCGTACAGCAAGAACATCATCATACTCATCACGGACATCTACCAACTGGCGGGACTGTTCACTATGCCGCGGCTGGCCCATGGCTGCATTCAGTATTTGGATTACAAGATCAACAAGCTTAATGTCCTCGAAGCGCTCTACAATGCGGATAAGAGCAAGTGAGTAAAGGGGGAGGGATTGGGTGATGTATATCGAAAATAACGTAAAAATACCGCATTTAACGTTTAAATACCTTTATTTATAATTAGAAGTTACGAGTAAATGTTTCTATACTTATTTCGATCTTTTTCAATAATATAAGTCCGATAAATGCATCATAGTATCGATTTTCATTACATATATATATCACAATCTTAAACTATCGATTTGTATATAGTCTTTTGCGTTTAATGTTGCTAACAATATTGAAAAATATTGAATTTTTGGGTATATAGCATCGGGTGATATATATCGAAAATATCGTAAACTTTGATGTATCGAAAAATATCGCATTTAACGTTAAAATACCTTTATTTATAATTGAAATATACGAGTTATGTTATTTCGTTTATTTTTGATATTTTTCGATAACATTAGTCCGATAAATCAATCATAGTATCTATTTTCATTACATAAACATATCACAACCTTAAATTATCGATTCCTATATAGTCTTTCGCGTTTAATATCGCTTACAATATCGAAAAATATTGGATTTTAAAAATGTTATTTAATATTTTTCTCTTTAAAAGCGTTTAATATCGATACTGTATCAATTTATCAGTATTTTTTACTTACTCCCAATAACTAGCTTATTTTAAACGTGAAAATACGCATTTTAGAGACAGAAAAACCTATAAACCTATACTATTTGTGTGTCCGCTTGTTTTTTAACAGGAAAAACTACTAAAATCCTTAAAAAACTTATCCTTTCTCTCACTAATATTTCTCTAACTTCGCTGCCAGCATTAAGATCATCAAGGATCATTGCATGCAGTTTATCATTAAGGAGGAGAACTTCACCGAGGTGGTCATGTCGAGTGAGTTTAGCGATTTGGACAAGCCTCTGTTGGTGGAAATCATAAGGAAACGTTTGCATCCCAGCAAGCTGGTAATGGTCTCCAGTTTTGAGTCCAACATAGGTGAGATTTACTCTTGCAAGATCCCTAAAAATACATGTATTTAAATATATATTTTGTGCAGGAACCACTTTGGAGATCGATCTGTGCCTCTTTTTGGAGTCAACTGGCAATGATTTCTGCGATATAAGCCTCATACTGGAGGATCATGTGATACCGGCCCACAAGTCTGTGTTATCAGCACGTTGTACCTATTTCCAGGGCATGTTCCGTTCGTTCATGCCCCCGGATAACACCGTCAATGTGAGTTCTTGTAACTTAGCTTATATATTTCATATTAATTAATAAATTTACTTCTTAAACAGATCCAAATTGGCGAAATTTCCCCCTCACTGGAGGCATTCCACTCGCTGCTACGTTACATTTACTATGGCGAAACGAAGATGCCACCGCAGGATGCACTGTATCTGTTCCAAGCGCCCTGCTTTTATGGCTTGGCCAACAATCGGCTGCACGCCTTCTGCAAGTATTCGCTGGAGCACAACATTACGTATGAGAATGTATTGCAGACGCTGGAGGCATCGGACATCACGAAGATCTATGACATCAAGGAGTATGCCCTTAAGCTGATCGTTAAAGATTTTGCCAAGGTGGCGAGACTGCCAAAGATAGCGGGTTTGTCGCGCGAACTGTTGCTGGAGATCATACGCGCTGTGGCCGATTCGCACGGCGAGTTTCTCACGCGTATCAATATCAATACAGATATCTGAAAACTGGTGCTGCTCCAGCCGGCATTGCAGTTGTTGCTCGCCTGGTTGCAAATCGGACGTAGCACGTAGTGCGGCAGTAGCGGTTGGCAGCGCCGAACGAATGAACAAACAAACGAACGAACAAACCCTCCATTTACACGCATTTCCCATCGTCACCATCGAATCTTTCATTTGCAGAGATCACACAGATCAAGGGTCAGCTCAGCACCTCAGAGGTCATATGACAGTAGCGTGAAACCAAACGCAAAACGTATACTTACTCTTCTTATATGTATATCACTCTAGCGAAACATTTTCCCCTCTCTCTATAGCCTTTAGCTAATAGTTAAAGAAACGCAAACGAACTTGCTAATTTGTAAGCTTTTAGTTAAATAAAAATGTTAACTGTATTTTTGGAAACAAAAACAGAGAGAAAAAAGAAAATATGAAGGCACATTCACAGCACACAAATTATTAATCGATTGGCAGGCAGCACAAAAGAGAGTAGAGTAGAGAGACAGAGCAGGTTTTTTTTAAGAATGTCAAAGCGTGGCAGTTGTAAAATGTGTTTGCCAATCTATATAAATCGAAATACCCTTAAAGAGCTGAAATTATGTTACTTCTTGTATTTTATGTCCGTTTATCAGAGATATTGTATCGTAAATCTGCTAGGGATGGCAGAAACTATTGATTAATCGAGCAGAGTTCGATATAAAAATCGATAAATCGAACTGTCTCGAGAAAGAGAGAGAAAAGGAAGTGAGAGAAAAGAGAAGTTTTTAAATATTAAGTTTTATACATTTTTTTTTCATAAAATTGTTAAAAAATTAAAAATAGCATTAATTTGTTTCAGTTGGTCTTTCGATAGCTTCGATATTTTCGATATCAAAAGCAGAATATTTATTTATATTCTAATTAATCGAACTGTTTCGATGAAAGAGAGAAAAAAGAGGAAGTGAGAGAAAAGAGAAGTTGTCAAAAATTAAGTTTTATTCATTTTTTCATAAAATTTAAAAAAATAATAATAAATATAAATTGTTTCAATTATTTTCGATATTTTCGATATATAATTCGAAATTCTGATTAATCAAACTGTTTCGAGGAAGAGAGAGAGAAAAAGGAAAGTGAGAGAAAAGAGAAATTATCAAAAATTAAGTTTTATAAATTTTTTTCATAAAATTGTTGTTTCTTCAATAGTTTCGATATTTTCGATATATTAAACATTTTCTCTATATATGTTACATCCCTAGTTTTTTTTTTTATTTTTTAAACAGTATTTAAAAAAAAAAACTCCAATTTCAAAAGCCTTTCTAAGGGTATTCATAGCTTCGGCTGGCCGAAGCCCAACTAACCTTTCTTGTTATACTCCTCCTACCCCAAGTACAACTTACTCGTTGTTAAGAAACTAAATCTAAACGTACGAACTCGTATTTATATATACACACAAACAACAACATTATTATATAAAGGATAAAACTATATATGTTTCTATGCTAAGGAATGTCCAGTATCTCCTCGAATTTTCACGTTACATTACCATTATCCATTATCCATTATCCATAACTCCTCATCCATGTGAATCGATCCCGGAGAAAAGAGAACGAACTCAAAGTTAACGTTTTTTGCCAAAATTTTTGTATGAAATTCCTTGATTTTTAAAGCTTTCCATGATGCTTGCCTCTTGAAATTACCTTGTTTTATTTTTAATTTTTAAATCTTTATTTAAAAGCGTGATAGAAATCCAATCCCGAAGTTCATTTGTTATTATTATTATTATGAATATTGTTAAGCAATTTATATTCTTTGATTTCATTTAAGAATATTATTATATAACATATGATTGTATAATTTCGCTTCAGTTTGCTTGAGGAAAGAAAGTTGAGAAATAAAATATTATGATATATATACGCAAAAAATAACAAAAATGTGGCTGTTTGTTGATGTATGCTAAATGGAAAATCTTCTGTGGCTTTTCCCAACGCAAACGCAAAGGGAAAATAATGGAATTTGGGGGAAAAACACACACAAACTGAGCTGCTGCTGCTTCTGGTTTCGAATAGATAAATTCATTTCAATGGAATTAAAACAAAACAAAGGCTGCAAAACTCACTGAAACTGTTACCAAGGACGAGTGGCGAGGGGAGTCCTGGAGTCCTGCCTGTGCTTATCAAATGCAAATTACAAAATCAAATATGCCAGCGGCAGGCCATGGGAGTCGAGTGGGGCGTCAAGGCCGGGGATCTTCTTTTCGAGATGGAACTGCCACTTGCAGATACATCTGACAGTAAGCCGCCTGCCGCCTTCTGACTTGTCTCGAATTGAATTGAATTGGCCAAAAGGGAGCTGGCTGGAATTCGTAGGCCTTGCCCAGGTGGAGGTCCTTTTCTCCTCTCGGGTTGCATATTTATGAGGCCATTAGTGAGGGAGTCCTGTTCCGGCTTCCTTCTTCGGAGTGACACTGGGCGAGGTTTAAGTGCAGATTAGTGCAGTTCGGAAGCTGGCAATTCGATTAGCTTTGCATATCTATGAGATAAAAGGTCCTGGAGAACGACTAGTTGGATTATTTTGAAGGCACTTTGGGAATCGTTGTGTTAAATCTTGAAAAAAATTTGAAGTTTGCTTAGTTATTTGTAATATTTTTGTAAAAATTTATATTTCTTGGGAGTTAATGGAAATGAAACTAAAGATTTTGTCAAAGAAGTATTGTGTGTATGTTATGAAGCTTGTAGATAATATTGTCTTTGCTTTTTATGTATCTTAAAGATAATTTTGTCTTTGCTTTGTTTGTATCTCATAGATAATATTGTCTTTGTTTTTAATAAATCTTAAATATTATATTCTCATCAAACTCTTGAGCAAACTTCACTACCTATCAAACTTCAATGCTTTCAGAGTTAAATACACATTTTTTTTTGAGGTCAAAAAATTAAAGTTCGTTGGCTTAACCCCTTGGCCTATCCTTAACCCCTATCCCTCCTTCGTTCCTTCGACATTTGATAGGACCAACAATCGCTTATCGTTTGCCAAACAAAATGTCAATTATCTGAGCCGGGGATAAGGACTTTGCCTCCGTCTCCGGCCCTTAAGCCTGTTTTACCAGAAATCTAGTTAAGACCCCCAAAAAGCATGGCTAACCCTTCATCTTCTTCTCCTACTTCCTCTCGCCGCCGCCTCTTGGCCAACTTCCTGCCTTGCTGCCAGGACAACAAAACAAGGAGGCGAAGGAGTTTTGAAATGAGGAGGAGCATTCCAATGCCCGCTGTCAATTTATAAGTTCATAATTTAAGCCAACAAAGCCAACAACAGGGATCCGAGTCAATCAGCTATATAATACATAGTCAATACGAATGTGGAGGAGGGTTAACTGGAGTCTGGAGTCTGGAGTTTGGGGTTTGGGTATTTCGGTATTTGGTGTTTCGGGTATCGGGGATTGGATTGGCATTGGCATTGGCTCGTTTCATGCTTTTTAATATCCGTTTCATGTGGATTTATGCGCATCAAGTTCACGCTGAGCGACGGCACATAAATTTCATGGCAATTGAAGCAGGCGAGCCGAAAGAATAAAGTAACTTAGATGATGGCACAAGGAGTTACTCATTAAATGCTTTACTTTAATTTTAAACTTAATAAAATAATTAAAAAATTAAAGATATCAAATTGTATTGTTTATAATAGTTTTCTAAAATTAACTATCCATGAAATATTTTTTGCATTTCTTAAGAAAAGAGAGCTCTAAATTGACAAATTTTTGGAGTAACGTTTTATTGAAATTAAAATATGTTAAAATATATCTATGTTAGAAAAAGAGATTTTAAATCAGATTTTTGGTGGCCTAAAAGTATGCTGTGAAAGATGCTTCAAGTGTCTTATAAAATTCTCAGCTTCCGTTGTTTTATTTTAAATATATATATATTTTATTTTATATATATATTTAAGTAAATAACAGATTTTAAATCACATATTGAGTTTTTTTAACATAAATTGTAAATTATGTTGCTTTGATCATTGCATACTTTTAAGCTCATGCAATTAAATAACTTTTATAAAAGTCTCTCTTGACAAAAAAAGAGATTTTAAATCATTGTTTTTGATCCTAGAAGTATGCTGTAAAAATACTTCAAGTGACTTATAAAATTCTCAGTTTCCGCTGATTTTTTTAATATATTTAAACTAAGAAGATTATAAATTACAAACTTTAAATCACATATTTAGTTAACCGAAAATATGCTGTAAATTTTAAAGCTTTGATCATTGCATACTTTAAAGCTCAAGCTATTAAATAACGTTTATAATAATCTCTCTCAACAACTTATATACCCCTTTTAACACCAACACATACTTAGGGTAGGAAAATAAAGAAAAAGCAGGCAGGCGAAAAAGGGAAAAACTACACGCCCCTCCGGAAAAGGGTTCACTGAATGGTGGGATGAAAATAAAGAAAATAATAGGAGGTAGGGGTTGGATGGGGGGACTTGGAAAATGGACTGATTTCAGGGTTAGCCCCAAAATTGACTTTTGGCATTTTTCAAAGATTTTCCCGCATTGCGCCGCTTATTGATGCCCCGCCGTGAGCCAACTTCGATTAATTTATAGCGATAAGTATTTGTAACCCTGATCCAGCTCCTGCTCCTGCTCCTGCTCCTTCTTTTCCCCCTTTTAACTACGTCCCTGAATCCTTGTGCCACGCATAAAGTGTCATTACAGTGGCTGATGCCTGATTAAAGTCATCAATTTGCGGAAGAGAAGGGAGTCCTGGGATATGGGGGAGGATTGCAGGCAGCCCGCTGCAGCTCTGCAGCCAAGTTTAATTAAAAAAAGCTGTTGCCCGAAGCCTCCCCCTGCTCCCATCTCTTAGCCCCCAGCCCCCAGCCTCACCTGTGTGCACCTGCGCCAGGCAATTGAAGTTTAATTGGCGTACAGACAGACAAAGGTGAAGCGAAATGGAATAAAGTATGCAAATAAATGGTGAATGGGAAGGGGTTACGAATACAGGTGAGAGAGGGAGGGTGGGTGTAAGTGTGTGTGTGTGCTAAAGGGAAACTGTTCGAATTCTCAAGGTGGCTGAATTAAAGGATCTAGCCGGTAAGGGGGAAATAGTATGGAAATATGCTAAATATATACATATTAAATATTATATAAATTTATAATATATTATTGCTTTGTTTTAGTATCATGACCTTTGGTTACGAAAGTAGCGCCAGAATATTTTGGTCTTCTTTTAAGATTTTCTTTTATTTTTTTAAGTTGTTTTGGGTTTAAATGAAGCTTAAAATCTCGTAATTCCAGAATTTTGGGTCTTATATTAAGATTTTTGGTTTTATTTTAAGATTTTAATTTAAGAATGCACAAAATCTTTAAAGAAGATGCTGATCAAGAACATGCATGCATATTATGCATGCTTTTTAGAGTCAAAAGTTTCTTCTTTACTCCGTTACAAACACTTTCTATTTTTTTGAATATAAGCTAATTCTTTCAAAGAAAAAAAGGTTAAAATAAAATTAAATTAACTTATTTATTTATTATTATATTTTGTTAAATTCTTTAATTTTTTAATTTAATTTTTAATTAAATTTTAAATTTTGAATATATGTAGAAACACTGACATCCTTTCTTATATAAACACAAAACAAACAAAAATATAATAAATCAAAACCCACAAAAAACACATTTTGCTCTTTGACATTTTATTGCCAGCGCCGGAAGTACAGTCCGTATCAGAAGAAGCATTTAAAAGCTCATTTGTGAGTGTGAAAATTCAGTTACCTCGCTAGAAAGAGAGAGAGAGTTAGAGGGAGAGGGAAAGAGAGGGAGAACTGGTGACATTCGCTGAAGGACACGGACACTGGCGTGTGAGAATTTCTAGTTTGAAAAGAAGAAGCTTTGCTGTTTGAAATCTCCTCGCATATGTGTGTTTGTGTGTGTGTGTGTGTCTGTAGGTGAAAAGGTTAAAGTTCAATGCAAATGCCATGCCAGTTGTGATTAGGCAAGCTTTGGCATCGGCTTAGGCAACCAGTGAACGCTTTGCATGTGTGCATCCCGTTTTGACTTTGATTTGATGCTCTGGCGATGTCAACGCTTCGGTTCCATGTGAGTGGTGCACTGAAAGAAAATATATATTTTTATTATTTATATATATATATGAATTTGATTACAATATTAATTTAAGAATTTTAAGATAAACAAATTTGACAAAAATGGTAAATAATTATTAATTGGAATAAAAATACAAAATATTATAATTAGATTTAACTTTTTACAATTTTTAAAATTCTGCGTATTTTTATTTATAAGAATAAAAGAGTTTTTGGTGTTTTTTTTAAACTTTTTTGTTGTAATAAAAATGTTGTAGCATAATTTTGGCCACAATTTTCTTTGATTTTAAAACTGCAATACTTGTTTTTATTTTTAAATTATTTTTTATATGTTTTGTCATTCCATAATTTAATAATAATAATATTCAATATTAATAATATTAGTTAATATTAATCAATATTTAATATTAATAATATAAAAGGGTTTTTGGTGTTTCTTTAAATTTGTTGGTTAAAATAAAAATGTTGTAGCATTCTTTTAGCCACCATTTTCTTTGATTTAAAATCTGCAATATTTATTTTTAAATTGTTTTTTATATGTTTTGACATTCCATAATTTAATAATAATAATATTTAATATTAATTTAATAATATTTACAAAGTTTTTAATTTATTTAAACTTCGATTTCAATTTTCCAATAATTTTTGTTGCCTACTTGTAGGCTCCACAATATATTCCTTTCAAATCTCTCCCCAAATTACTTTTTTTTCGCTGTGCACTCTGGCTTTATATCCGATGTTATAGTCGGATTTCCTCCGCTTTTTAACCCCTCTCGAAAATCAAATGGCTCGGCTCACGTGTAACACGAAACCGTCTGCACTTGGCATCCTGTGCTTTATGGACCAGATGATTGCGTGCTCAGCGTAGGCTCAATCCACCGATTCGACACGACTCTGCCTCTCGCCTAGATAAATATACATATATACGTATATATCTTTCGGATGTGTATCGGGGGAAAAACAACACCCTCTCCGTATCAATGTGAGTGTGCGAGAGTAAGCCACCTGATGGCGAGCTGAATCGTTCCGCATAGCCTTAATCAAGGATATTCCTGCAATGTGTGTCACAGGAGCCACCGCAGTTGGTAATCCTCGTTCCCATTCCCCACTCCCCCCCTCCGAAACCCTCCTCAATGGGATGGTAGAACAAACTTTTCAATCACCGCCAACGTCATTGCCAAGGCATTAAATGAGAAATGTAGCAAAGTAAACATGCAGCAAATGCACAGTGGGGCCAAAATGAAGGGAGGAGAGAGAGAGAGAGAGAGGGGCAGGGGTGAGAAAGGTCCTTAGAGGAGGGGCCACAGTGTTGAAAGCTTATAGGGGAGCAAGGAGGGTGAGGGGGATTTCGTCCCAGCAATGTCAGTCAATCAGCGAGCAGGAAAAAGGACGGTAAGTGTGGAGTCGAAAAAGAAGTTGGCGGAGCTGAAAAGGCAAAGAGTCTGTGGAAAGGACTTTTGGAAGATACTCTAGACTTTGTCTTGAATTTAAAAATTAAAAAAATAAATAGTAATTCATAAAAATAATAATTAACAATAATAATAATAATTAATAATAATAATAATTAATAATAATAATAATTAATCAATAAATTAGACATTTAAAGCTGTATTTAAAACTAGCAACTTTATAGGAATTTTTTTTCTAAGCAATATAAAATTTTATGCTTTAACAGTCACTATTAAACCTTGGGTTAAAGTCTTATTTTTTATTTATTTTTATCATAACTGTAAAAAGGAGCTTTAAAGTCCACCTATAAGTAGCTGTTATCATTTCCTTCCGTTTAATTTACATAAACTTTACAGCATATATTTATATTTAAGCTTCCTGTTAATTAACAAGCACTTTAAATTACTATTTAAACTTCCAGTTAATTTGTAGCATTTTTTTTAGCTTTTAGCTCTTCAGCCTTCGGTTAATAGATCTTCCTGTTAATTTAATGACACTACCATAGTTTTTTTTATTTAGGCAATAATTAACAGGCACTTAATAGTAACTGTTATTATTTAACCAGCAGTTTTTTACAATGATTTCTCAGGGTCTGTTATCCTTTATCTTTCAGCTAATTTACAAACATTTTACAGAAGTTTTATCATTTAACTTTCCGTTTAATTTATAGATACTTTACAGTAACAGTTAATATTGATTTCTTAGCTATTTAACAAAAACTTGACAGAATGTTAAGCATATAAACTTTCTTTTTTTTTATAGCCTCTTTGCAGTATTCTTAATTATTTAAACTTCCGGTTAAGTTATTGGGACTTTACAGTAACTGTTAATATTTATATCTTAGCTAATTTACAAAAACTTCAATTGAATCATATAAACTACCTTTATCATTTAACCTTTTGATCATTTAACCTTCCGGTTAAGTTATTGGGACTTTACAGAAACTGCTTTTATTAAATATTCGGTTAATTAACTGGTTCTTTGAAATATATATTACCATTTAATTTGTTGTTTAATTTATATGAACTATAAGAAAAATCGTGTCATTTAACCTTTGCTAAGTTAACAGACACTTTACAGTAGCTGCAATAATAACTGATGATTAAGAAAAAACGTTTCATAATAACCGAAACTTAAGTTAACTTTTAAAATACCTTTTAAAAATCAGGCTTTAGATAGTTTAATTTTCCCCTATACCCCATCGAAGGGCAAGGACTCAGGACGCAGGCGAAGCGTGGAGCTGTGCTGCTGTTGCTGCTGCTGCACAACCTGCAGACATGTTGGCGAGCCAAACGCTCCACCATGGGGCATGCACCGTTAGCAAGGCAGACGGAAGGCAGGATGCAGATGCCGGCGGACGGAAAGCGGAAAACGGAAACGAAACACGAAATGGCAGCAGTTGAAAAGTGTGTGACAAATACAAATCACTTTGGATTTATTTGATGAAATTGTTTGATGATGTAGAAAAGGATTAACGCCAATGATATTTGTGTAACGATGGCGAACAGGATTGCTATGGCGACATGGCCTGCTGCAGGCTCCTGCTCCTGCTCCTGCTGCTGCTGATGGCAACCCTAATGGCAAGCCTGATGGCAACCCTGCTGGCAAGCTCTGCACAAATTGATTCGCCATCCTTGGAAGACGAAGATGGAGCATGACAGCCACCAATGATGAATGGGTATCCTTTAAGTTGCTGAAGCTGAATTTTCCAAGAAATATTCAATTCAGACTCAGACTCAAGGGTAAGCAGGAGGTCATGTCCTTTAGTTTCTTTAAGTTGAAAGCTCTTGTATTTTCTGTTGAAATGCTTAAGAAATATGTTAAACCAATAAAATTTAATTGTTTTTAATGGAGATTACTTGTAAGTACAATTCTATGCTCATATTTGGGTCAGCTCTTTGTTAAGTTCCTCTTAAATAATGTGAGAACACATTGACTTTTTAGTTCAAGTTGTAGGCCTTTAACACCCTGCTTTAACCTCATATCATACATATGGACAGAGGCCCCCTGTTTAACCCTCTGATATAATCGTCGACGCATAAATCTCAAGACCTGCCCGGCGGCTGCAATTTACGGCTCGGCCGTAAATTTTTATAAATGTCCTTGTAAATAAACTCGCAAATATGCTGATTTAGCATATTTCTGATATATGTGCACATACCTATGTCTGTGTGCTGTGTTGTGTTGTGTGTGTGTGTGCGGGTGCTGATGTGTGTGTTGTGTGTGCAAGTAGGGGGCGTGGCCCACGTCTGTGGTTTATGCCATGTGCCATGTGTGTGGCAGTTTTATTACGAGCGCTTTTTGTTTCTGCGCCTCCTGGGCAGTAAAAAGAGGGAGTATTAGGCTAAAAAATATTAAAAAAATAATATTAAAAATTTTTAAATATAATATAAAGCCTATGGTATGCCTAGAAAATATTTAAGGAACTTTTATGACATTTAAAATGTGTCTAAAAGGTTTGGAAAATATCTTTAAAAATATGCGAAAATGCTTTTAATCGAAAATTTAACATTATATTGCATACTTTTAAGCAAAGGTGCTAACTTTATTTTAATTCTAATCATTGCATACTTTTTAGCACTTTTATAAATTATTTGAAGTCTTCCGATATTTAAAGTTAAAGTAAGTATAAAAGATATAAGAAATAAAATATAAAATATTTTTAAACAAACCAAAAATATTTACGATATTTTGAAAGATTAATAAAATTAATTTTAAAAAATATATCAAAAGACATACCTCTTTTCATTTAAATATTTATCTCATAAATTACCCAAAAATATGGTATAAAAATATCTAAAATCTATAAACAATAGATTTAAAAAATAAATCAAAAGACATAACTCTCTTCATTTAAATTTTCTTTTCATAAATTACCCAAAAATTTAGTATAAAAAAATATCCAAAATCTATAAACAAAGACCAACTAGTCGTAACCTTTATTTTTGCTCCTTCACTTTCCCTTTGTTTTATGTTTTATTTTATTCTCCTTTGATTTTGTTATTTGCCCTCAAGGGAGTGTACAAAAAAAAAAATGACAAAACAAAAAATGTGGAGAAATTTTCGTGATAAATAAAAAATGAAAATTTTATGTTGCATTAACTTTTGTTGCCATTGTGCCGAGTCGCATAAACAAAAGCATATGTGTAATAAAATTTATGCATATAAACAACAACGATGGCAGCCCACAAAAACCAGCAACAAGCGACGAGGCAGACAATGAAAAGCGAGTTAAATATTTGATAAAGCAGCCGTGAAGTTCGCAATAATATTTGTTTGTTTTATATTTCTGTCAAAATTTGTTATACGACTTTTGGCTGTGTGGGAGTTTTCTTCTTTTTTATTTTTGGGTCTGGGGAATGGCGAATTTTAAATCGAAAATGTGTGGCAAAAGCTAAGCTTAAAATGTTAAATTTGATTGAGGGGGATTACAGGATTTGAACATATTTATTTATATAATCAAAAGATGGGTTATGTTTTATAATGGAAATATTATATTTATATTTTAAAATTTTTATTTTATTTAATATATTAAAATTTTAATAAGAGCAAAATTTTATATAATTATAAAAAGGATAAAAGATTAAAGTAGCTACATAAAAGGAGATTTTTTGTTATAAATCTATTGCAACTCCTTGATTTTATAGAATAATATTCAGGCATTATTTATAAATATTTCCACATGATTTTCGTAAGAAAAATATTTAAAGTCACAAGTTCATTTTAAATACAAACAAATTTTCTTTGCTTTTCGTCTGTAATTTTCTCCTAATTTGTAAATCTTTGACATTTAAAAAAACACTTAAAATAATGTGTTTTTCAGGCATTAATTTTCAAACATTTACACAAAATTTCCAATAAAAAAATATAAAATGTATACAATTTTTCAGGCATTATTTTTTAACATTTCCACCAAATTCCCTTATGAAAAATATCTAAAATGATAGTTAACTTTAGGAATTTCTTCAGGCATTTATTTTTAAATATTTCCACAAAATTCCCTCATAAAAAAAAAATCTAAAATAATAGCTAACTTTAGGAATAGACAGTTTTTTCCTGGCTGATTTTTCCGAACGTTTTCCCCCATTTCCCTCCTACGTGGATGTGTGTGTATATGTGTGTGCTCTTGACATTTTCAATTTGCTGGCAATCAAGCAGCAAAAATATGGATTACATTGTTAACGCTTTTGGACTGCGGAAAGTTTCACCATCACCTCGTGCACTCAAAGGAAAATGTGATTAAAGATATTAAAACTCACTTTCAGGAGTCTAAAAGTATGCTGTTAAAATCATTGCATACTTTTGGGCAGCTTACAAATATTTATAGAGATTCTTAAGGAATTTTAAGGGAATTGTTGAATTAGCATTCTATTTTTCTTTTAGTGTCCTTTCGAAATGAAGTCGTTTGGTTTCCTGGACTCGCTCATTTGTCAGGCGCTCGCCAGGCAGGGCATTATTAATGGTCCTCCTACAGGACCTCATCCCTTTTTCATCCTGCAGTCTGCAACGCCTTCTTCTAGTATGCACAATTGAACAAAAGCCGAAAAATGACCGCAGGGATGTGCAGAAAAAACAGCAGGAGGAGCCACAGCAGCAGGAATTCGAACAAAAAAGCAGAAGTGGAAGCCGAAGCAGCTAAAAGCCAATAACCAACAAATACTTTTTGTTGCTGCCACAACATTGCATATTCATGATGCGCCCCACAGAAATGTTTGCTAAAAAAAAAAACAAAAAAAAGTAACTTCGAAATACTAGTTTTTAAAATATACATAAATGTAAGAGAAAGAAACGAAAAGGATGCTGGGGAAAATTCATATATGAATTTTAAGAAGAAATTGAAAAGAAAATGGGGTTAAAAAATATTTTAACTGGGTTTTTACAAAATAAAGAAATAGCTTTTAGCTTTAAATTTCTAAATTTCCGTAATTTTCTATATAAATTAGAAGTTAAGCACTTGCAATATTAAGTTAAAGTTAAAGTTAAACTAAACCGCTTCGTAATATATTAATTTAAATTAGTCAATAATATTCAGAGGAACTTGTTACAAACTTTTAAAGTATTGACATTAAAATTGAAGCTCTATCAGTTGACCTTTTGGTTTGTTATATTAAAAAATAATGTTTTTAGTGACATATAGATTCTTTTTTTTTGCTTTTTTGGATATTTTTCGGGACACAAATCCTTCTCTTAGAACTGTCCTGATTTATTTTAATTGTTTCTCAAAGGAAATTTACATAAACTTTTGAGATTTTGACCACAAAGAGTTTTCTTTTTATTTTGAAACAATATTATGGTTAATTTTCCTAGAAAATATTTTATATATAACATAATTAAACTTACTTTATTATTATTTAATTTATTTTACTAAATTAAACTTAATAATTTAACAATAGTAACTACTCTTTCAACCTTTTATTATTTACCAACTCTTGACTAGAATTTCCTTGCAACTGCTAACTGGGCGTATGCGTAATTTTGCATTTTGTGTTTTGTTTTCTTGTTTTTGCTTTTGTTGTTTTCCTATTGTTGTTTTTTGGGGCTGGGTCGCAGGAGGTGTGTAAACTTTTCCGCAGCCACAACATGTGGCAACCAAGTTGCAGGCAAATTCCCCGCCGGGTCTTCGTTCTTTTCCTTTTTTTTATTATTATTTTTCTTTTTTTTTAGCACTCGCTGCCACTTTACGATTTTGTGCATAAAAATTTGGACGTGGCCGCTTTGCAATGTTGTTACTGCATTTTTTCCTCCTTTCCGCTCTCCATTTTCCGGGGAGTTTCCTGGTTGCCTACGCAACGCAACGGAAACTGCATTTTCATGCTGCTGTCTTTTCCCTGGTTATTGCAGCTTAAAGTGCAAGACGTGCCAGTGGAGTTTCCCAGCGCACTTTTCCTCGACTTTCCGCTGCTGCTGAGGCACAACACAAATTCCCATTAGCACGGCTGCCACCCACACACATATGCACTGGGAGAAACGGGGGGTTTATTAAGATTAATTTATTATAAAAATTAATACAGATTTCGAAGGAAATCTTAAGTGGAAATATATTAAAAGAAATCGAAATATGCTTTCAAATAATTCCATTAATTTAAAAAGAGGTTTTAAATATTTTTAAAATCTCAAAGAAATTTTAAATCTTTAAATAAATTTTAAAAAGAGATTAAAAATAGATAAAAATTTTATTAAAACCCTAAATCTAAAAAAATTTAAAAGATGTTTCAAATCCTTTTAAAATTTTAAAGAAATTTCAAATATTTAAAGAAATTTCAAAAAGAAATTAAAAATAGAGAGAAAATTTTATTAAAATCCTAAATCTAAAAAAATTAATGATTGCCACAGAAATCTGTTAAAAAAAAATACTAATTAATTAAAAACTAGAAGATCAAATCTTGAAACAAATATTGTTATTTTTTAATATTTCTTAAAAGTTTTCTTACAAGAAATGGAAATAAACTTCATATTCTTTACCTCTGTTGTTCTCCCCTGAATTTTCTCTCTGTGCACACAGAAAGAAAAACCTGCTACTCACCCTCCTATTTTTTTATATATGTATTTTTGTGTGGGATTTTCAACTCCTCTTTTGGCCGTTTTCCGAATGCTTTGTGGGATAAAGTTGGAGCGAACATATGGCCGACTTCGACTTTGACTATTCATATTTTCACAGTTTCTGAATTTCCACATGTGTCTGTGTGTGTGTGTGTGTGTGTGTGTGTTTGCATAACAAAACTAACATTTAACAATAACATTTTCAGCATTACGATGTCGACGCCAAAACTGAAAGGATAAACATTTCACCAGCTAGTTGTTGAAGGGAAGTGTAGAAAGGATATATGTATATAATATATAATATATATTGGAAGCCAAGGAAGTCTGAATAAATTATATGTTTTCGGAGAGGAGTTTGTGAAACGGAATTCATTTTTCGATTCATTTTTTGATTCATTTTCTGATTAATTTTCCTATTCATTTTCCGATTAATTTTCTAATTCATTCTTTGACTTCAGATTTTATGGCAGCATTTCTATCTATTTGATTTTTATTTCACACAAATATAATAAAGAAATACATTTTATTAGTTTAAAATATTTTTCATTCCCAACTTTAAATATTTTTTTTTTGCTTATTAAAACCAAAATCTTTACAAGCATAACAAGAACCCACTATGACTTTTTATGAGTCCTGGTTTTTCTTTAATGAAATGCTTTCAATCAAAGAGTATTTCATTATCATTGAATTTCTGAATCTTTGCAAGGACTTCTCCGTCATATTCCTGTGACCAGAGGTCCTTCCTCACATCCCCCCTTTGATCATCTATCCTTCCTTGGCTGTTGGTAAGCTTTGATTATCATAGTTCTTTACGCGCTTCTGAGCGCAAATACAACATGGATGTGTTTCCCCTTTCTCTTCTTTGTTTTTCCCAGACATTTTCTTCATTTTCCTATTTTCCAGCTTGCTTTTCTGTGTGTGTGTGCATTCCCAAAATGCATTTTTGTATTTCATTTGGCCTGCGGCTGCGACTGCGACTGCGGCTGTGGCCGTGGCTGTGGCTCTGCCTGTGAATAAAGTTTAGCGCAACATTTTGATGCATTTTGATGTCTGTCTGGGCTTTGCCTTGTTGCTTTCCTTTTTTTTCTACATTTTTTTTCCTTACTCTCTCCTTCTATGTTTTCTTTTTGTTTGCTGTTTTCCCAGTGGCAACGGTGGCGTATGCGTAATATGATTTTGATTGGCTTTGAATAGTGTAAAGCATTATTTGCTTGGCTTTTCTCTTTTTTTTTTTGCTTCGGTCTCAGTCATATTTATATATCTTCTTTTTATGTCTAAGCTTTATGGCTTTATTTTTGTTTATTTTTTTTAAGGCAGAGAAAGACTTTGACTGGTCTTTACCTTTGAGTTCTTTGGAAAAGCGAAAAAAAATCATCGGGGGGAAAAAATGAAGTTGGGAAATATAGCTTTGATTGATTGGACTGGAAAAATTTAAGACAGTTTTCTAGATTATTTTTTTTTTTACTTTATATGTATATTTAATTTTTACATTATATATTTAATACTTTATACTATATATAATTCATTTAATTTCTGTTTATATTATGGGAATGATCAGTAAAGTTTTTTTTTATTTTATTTTGTAATATTGTATTAATAATATTCAGTTAATATTGGTGAAATTTAAGACATTATTTTCTTTACTTTGCATGTGTTAAAACTTACTTTTAAAGGCTGAATTTTTTTACCTATTTACATATTGTTTGGTTGAATTTTTTGGTTCAATATTTTTGTTTCATTTTCTAGGTTATTATTTATTTTTTATTTTTGTATTCAAATAACTTTCTAACTTCCTGTAAATTTGATTGATTAATTCTAGGTTATTACCTTTTATTTATTATTTATTTTTGTATTCAATTAATTCTCTAACTTCCTGTGAATTTTAATTATTAATTCATTGACTCTAACACTTCGCTTTATATTTTTGTAACTCAAAACAATGTATAGAGTGTTAAGAACATTCTTCTGTAATTTAGTTATATTTCTTCTTAAATTTAAGGCCAAGTTTATAGTTCCAAATTCAATGAATCTTCTTTCTAAAAGTCTACAGCTTTATATATTTTTTCTCTTGCATTTCCTTTCCATTTATTCCTAAATTCAGCTAAATATTTCTCAAAGTGCACATATGTTAACTCCTCCACAAAAAAAATAAAGAAATAAAGAACAAAAAAATTCGTCTTTCTTGGCTTTTTTCCCATCAAATGATGCGCAGCCAAAAAGGAATGAAATCAACAAATATTTTCATGGCATAAAGAAAGGTTAAGGTCTGAGGTCTGAGGACTAAAGGCTAAGGACTAAGGACTAAGGACTGAGGACTGAGGGTGGCCATGCCAATGAGAGGGGACACAGTCATAAAATGCCCCGTCAACTGTCCACTTTTCGTATGTTTTTCTCCATTTCTGCGCCGAGGGAGAGGGGGGATGAGGGATTGGTCACCAGCTGCAATAATAAAATGGCTGCGATCCCCTGCTCCTTGCCAAGGACCTTCGGCCATTGTTGTTGTCGCTCGTAATTTATGGAGCAACAAACAACATTGTTGACATTATTGACAAGCGGGGGCTGCCGCTGCTTGTTTTTATACCCTAAAAAGGTATTCGAACTATCATCAGGGGCTTGTAACGCTTTGCAAATGTGTGTAGAGTATTTATTTTATAAGTTTAAACATCACCAGAGGACTTGATTTAGCCATAGGTTTATATTTTAGTTGATATTCCGAAAATAAAATTTCTAGACGCGAAAGTGAAAACTAGGAATGGCAGAAAATATTGATATATCGATACTGCATCGATATCTGAATCTATTTTTATTATTTATTTATTTATTGAACAAATTGTGATCTTAAAAAAGAGCCTTGTGTGTCTAGGTTTACAATTCGGACAATTTTGAAGCATAATGACATCAAATATATCGATATTCTATCATAAAATTCGATTATTTTTTATATTTAACTTTTAAGAACTTAATTTTTTGATAATACCAATATTTCCGTGAAAAATTTGAAATTTCGTACATATAAAATGTTGAAAAATAATTTCAATTAAATTTGCTAATATTTTTTATTAATTATAAATATTTCCATGTTAAATGTAATATTTTTTTATTTTCAAACCTTTTTAAAATAAATTTTGCAATAATCTTCAATATAACATCACAATTTTAAAAATTTGAAAAATAAACTTAAAAACATTTATCAATAATACCGATAAATATGTAAATATATTGAAATTATCGATAAATGCTAAATTATATATTTTTAATACCCTCAATTTATAAAAAATCGATATTTTCTTTATGGTTTTGGACGCAAAAATGTTATCGATATATATATAAATTCCCACAACTTCTACAAACGATCTTCTGAAGAGTATAAATACTTCGCCTTAAAAATAAATTCCCTTTCACTTGTTTTTTTTTTCTTTCATTTTTTTTAGAGAGAGTCCTGTGAGGGGGGCGAGGGGGCATGCCACTTGTAAGGGAATTGAAACAATTTGGCTTCCATCGAAATGTGTATGTTTGTCTTTATGATGGCCGCCGTCTTATGGCCATAATTTGCCAGCTGCTGAGTTTTTAGTGGCCCCTCAAAAATATTCCCAATTCTCCAGCGGGTTTTGTATATATATATATATATTTTTTTTTTTTTGCTTACTTCCCCTTCTTTAGCAGATTTTGCCAGCTTTCATTATAATTTGTCCACTTTTTGGCTTTGTTTTGAGCGGGTCATAAAACATTTGGACAACATTTTAATGAAACATTCAGTTTCGAAGGTAGGAGGGATATTTCAGCACTCGAAAAAATGCTATAGTGATTTTAAATACATTTATTTGTAGTAAATTTAAATTTTGTAATTAGCAAAAAGAAAAAATAAAAGAAAAATAGACAAATTTTATTTAAAAAATGTATTTATTTAAAAAAAAAAATTTCAAAACTCAAAGAAAAAATTAAGAAAAGCCTTAAGCTGGAAAATAACTTTTTAAAAACTCAAATATAAATATAAGCAAAGAAATACAATATTTTTTTTACGGTAAAAAATTAATTAAGCTTAAAAAAAGAATATATTAAGAGAATCTATATGTATTTACTCTTTATATAAACTCTTTTTTACAGCTGCTCTTTATATTCATTTCTTGTTTAAAATATGCGTTCAGTTTTTGTTTAGAGTTTTTAATTTTTTAATATATTTTTATTTTTAGAGTTAAACTTTAGTCACAAAACCCTTGGTTAATCTTTTACAAAATTCTCTAGAGTCTTGTCATAAGAAATTTGGCTGCTTAAATCCGCTAAATATATTAGAATATTTGAAAATTCATTTAGCACATGCTGCCAAAAGCCACAATTTGTGATGCCGTCGAGGGGAAAAGTTTCGATTGGATTGGTTTGGATTTTTGGGCGGAAGGGGGACTGAGGGGAGCATAAAATGTTTATGGGACTCTGGCTTCTCCTAATTAGGAACGCACCAGGACGAGACGAGACGAGACGACGAAAGTCCTGGCATCGTAAAGAACTCGCTGCGAAATGGCCTCGCGACATATTGAATTAAATATTCAATCATAAGAACAAAACGTCAGGCCAAACAGGAGCCGATGTTGTAGTCCTAGTCGAACCTTATGTCCTTGTATACATACATATATATATATATATATGTATATATATACATCCTCTTCACCCCCCAAACTCCTCTAGGAGTGACATTTTATGGCAACGACGTCAGCTGAACTTGATAGACAATTTCGAGTGCGTCATAAACATTTACCGTTCGACGTGCGGCTGCTCCTGCTCCTGCTCCTTGAGATCCTGCCGCCTGTGAGCTCAACATAAATTAACTGCTACACTGCCACTCACATCCATACATCCTTAGCATCCTTGGGGCAGGCAAAGGAGGCAAAGTTCAGGCCTTGCCTCATGCATCTGACACAATGTCTCCTTTGCTGCCAGAGATGAAGTGCCCAAATGAGAGGACATGGCAATGGCGATGGCGATGGCGCTGCGAGATAGTCCTGGGAATGGAGTGGCGCCCAAGTGTGTGATTGTGTGATTGATCCTGGTTGCCTCCTTGATGTTGCCTTGCCTCGGCTCAAGTGGCCTAAGTACAGAGCTAATATGCTTAAGTTGAGCTCCATGCAGCAGGAAGGCTCTCTGGGTTGAAATTTAGCAATTAATAAAAATGGGTTAATAATATACAAGATATATATATCCATTATTAGGGTTAAAGATGGTATATATATTATTTATTACAGAAACAGATTTTAGAGTAACTTTTTTTCTTTTAGAGAATATTTTAAGTTAATCATTTTAATTAAAAACTTTTCAGCTTTTCTTCTATATCTCTATTTTGTTCTATTAGGACAGAAGCAAGCGAGATAAAAGGTTCGATTGCTTCTAGAAATGTTGGAAATTATCTATTAATCTATGCTGTATCGATATTTAAAGGAAAGATAATAAGAATATATAATATATAATTCATTCATCATTTTTAAACGTTGCAATAAATGTGCACTCAATCGATATTTTCTTTGATATATTCAAACTTAGTTAAAACTTACTTCGTCTTTTATTGTTATAAATAAGAAGGTTTTAAATTTAATTTGTAAAAAAATGCATAAACATTTTCTATATATTTTCCAGATAACTTGTATTAATATATAAAATAATGTAATAATTTTTATATGATATTAGCAGAAAAATTTTTGTAGAAACTTATATATTAACTGTGTAAAAAGTGTTATTTTCGATACCTAAAATTTGGATACACCAAACCTTAGGCTTTTTTCAATATGATTATGTGTAAGATTATCAAAACTTTTATCAATAATCAAAATTTTAATTACAATAAAAATTCTAGTAATTAAAATTTCGATAAATAATACTTTCCGATATTTTTATTATAACATTAAGCGCAATATATATTTGTAATTATATTATACGGCAACCGTTCCATAGAAATCTTTAATTAATAAAAAATTAAATAGATTTTCAAGTAATTGGTTAACTTTTAGACATAACTAAAAACATTTCAAAGACTTAAAGCTTGTTTTCTTACAAAATATCCTCTTAATTTTCAATTTAACTTTCGAGTTGAGATCAGGCATTCCGTGTGTGGAAATTATGAGCTTTGAGAGCCTTCCCTTTGCCATCCTTAACCCCGTTTTGTGGCTGTGAACTCTAATCCGTGATAAATAGAGGCTGGCTGCCTCAACCATTTGCCGAAACGAAGCCGGATTCCTAATCCCATTGCCTTGGCTCTCTCTGTCTCTCCCACAAAGGCAATTGTGCTGCAGGCGCCACTTTGGCCTGTGAATCCTGTGCAGTCAAAGGGGGAAAGGAAAGGAGGAGGATTTCGGGACTCCTCACGTTGTGCATATGCATGGCTTGTAATTTAATATTTTATGGCATACAATTAGGCGCAATGCAAATGCCTCCGGCTACGTGAGGCAGCTGGAGAAGTGGGCGGACTTTGCTGCAGTTGTTATTAGTTATGTCGGTGGCAATTAGCCGAAATAATTCGTAATCCTATTAGCAGAGAGAGAGAGAGAGAGATAGGCCTGTCAAACGACGTTCCTTCCGGCAGCTGGCAGCCATTTTGGATTGCTGAAGATAGCATCCGTTTCCGTTGCCGCTTCCGCTTCCGCTTCCTTTGTGCTTTATATAATTACATGCATTGCTAATTACAGTTTAATCTGGAGACAAGCTCTCGCTCTTTCACTGCCTTTGCCTTCGGGGTTATCCTTGTGGATATTTATTTTTCGGGGGGAGCAGTAAGAGAGATCTAAACATTGTTGTGGCTGCTAAATTAATTTCAAATCAATCAACAATCATAATGGGCTTTAGGTAAATATTTATGCTACTTAGTCCTGACATGTCTAACGTGTTTATTCAGCTCATTGAAGCAGGCTTTGGGTGTGTTTAATTCAAATATCAATAGAGAGATATTCCTTTGTATCCTTTGTGCTAATAGTGATGAGGTCTCTGGGCTTTGATTTATGGCTAAGACTTTAAGTCAGCCATAAATTCTATTAAAATAATTACCAAGAACATTTTAAATTATTAAAAAAGACAATTTATAATATTTATTCGATTAAAAAAGGATAAAAAACATATTTCTGGAGGTTTATTTGATTAAGAAAATAATTAAACATATAATACTTAATCAAAAAATACAAAAAAACATATTTCTGGAGGTTTATTTAATCAAGAAAATAATAAAACAAATAATACTTAATCCAAAAATAATGAAAATTTATGAAATTTATAAAATCAATGAATTCCTAATGTTTATTTTATTATTAAGAAGGCATTTTTAATCCTATAAATTATATATATTTTTGATGAGCATCAACAACCGAATCGATCTAGCCTCTGCCTCTGCTTACCTATTTTCTTGTCAATTTTAAATTTTTTAAATAAAATCAAAGTCAATTTGTAAATAGAATCAAAACAAATATCTTAAATATAAACATAATTAAAATAATAATCCCATTACCCCCAGGGAATGACATGACTATTAAAAATATCAAAAGTCAACTAAAAACCACCCAAAAAAGACGGTAAAAATGTATAAAAAAGCTACAAAATCAACTAAAAACTAAGCTAAAAAATTACTCCTAGTCCCCCCCAAAAAAAATGGCCATTAGTTCGCCACAATTGGATGCCAGACAGTGGACCTAAAAACGATTTGCAAATCGAGCTAAATGCATTCCGGTTGCCGCAAAGTGACCGCAGAATGCCAAATGCAGTTTCCACACATTTCCCCCGACTTTTCCGCTCCCGGAAAATGGAACAAAGGCTCGGCTCAGTCATGATTGGGCCAAAAGCCAATCCGGGTGTGTGTGTGTACGAATGTGGTTCTCCATCTCCGTTTACATTTGCATTTCCAAAATCCACCCACAGTCAGGAACAAGGGCCAAACGAAAATTATGTTAATACCAAAATGAGCCTTATGGTTGGGTGAATGGGATTCCCGCCAGAGGCTGCAACTGGTAACAGAATCCGTAGCCAGAATCCAGTATCAAGTATCCAGAATCCAGTGTTCTGTAACCAAAATCCACATCCGAATCCGAGTCTCGAGTCATGTCTGGAACTGTACTAAATCCAGCTTCATGGGAACATGGTGGCTTTATATGTAAAATGCTAGACAATAATTTCATGTTTGGACTTGCACGCATTTCCGGCATTTGCTCAATTCAACAATATTTTTGGAAAAGACAAGCTTGCTTACCAATATGAACTTCTAACTAAATATTAAATCTTAAATTTCTCTATATTCTCCATTTGAGAGTAACTTCTCTGTGGAAACATTTAAAAATTAAGGTACAGTCACGCCTGGATAACTATCCGTCGATAACCGAGCGGCGATTGCAACTCAGCGGCTTGCAAATTGTGTCTTCTCTGCTACGATTCCTTCTTTTCTTCGTTTTTTTTTGGCTTCAGTTGAATTCCTCCGGTGGGGCAGCTTAAATTGCCAAATTTATGGACCATTACTCTCGCTTTCTCACTGTTTCTGTCTCTTTTTCTGTTCCTGTCTCCTGTTCCCGTCTCTTTTCCTTTCTCCTCTTCCTGTCTCTGTCACACAACGGCAGAGAACTTTGCTGCATTTTGTTGCAATTGCAATTTCTGTACACTTACAACGGTAATTCGTGTTAACTTTTCGTGTAATGTGCAAATTTATGGTCCTCGCAATGGGAGGGAAAAAGAGAGAAAGAGAGAGAGAGAGAGGGAAACAGGGAGAGAGAGGGAAACAGAGAGAGAGGGAGACAGAGAGACAAAAAGAGATGGAGAAAGGGAATGTGCAATGAAATGACAACTCTGGCCAGTACAGTGGGCTACTCTTATCTGAAACTTACTTAACTATCATTATTTTGTATTATAATATTAGTTTAAAATCTGTTGTGTCAGCTATACATGGGATAAATGTATATGTATCGGAAAAGGATATCTAGGAATACTCTTGGTTTGGGACTTACCGCATTGGAAGACACTTAGATTCACTAAAATTAAATTACGTCGAGTGCAGGATTATAATTATTATTAACATTTTAACTTTTTCAGATCATTCAGATCCAGGGTTGAGGTGGAAAGAGGAGAGAAAGAGATAGATAGAAAGAGAGAGACAGTTTGTGAAAGATCAGAAGAAATATAGAGAGATTAAAAGAGAAAGATTGTTAGAGAGAAATAGATAGAGAGTTAGAGATAGACAGATAATGAAAAAGAAACAAGAAAAGAGATAGGGAGAAAGAAAAATACAAAGATAGAGAGAGAGAGAGACAGAGAGAGAGAGAGAGAGAGAGAGAGAGACAAAAGATGGAGAGCTAGGGAGATAAAGGCAGCAAGAAAGGTGCAGAAATAGAGTGAGCGAGAGAGAGAGAGAAAGAGAGAGGTAAAGAGAGAGTTAGACAGACAACAAGAACGAAAGCTAACTGCAAGAAGTCAAAGCCAAGTTGAACGATCTCTTCTCTGACAAGTTTAAATGGAGATATTACCTTTTTTATTAGATTTTACAGAGATATAATTTCACTCAGCCTCTCTTTCTCTCTCCCTATCCCTTCTCTACCTCTCTCGATCTCGCTCAATCTCTCCTCTATCTCTCTCTATCTCCTTCGGCCTGAAACCCCCACAACCCTTTCCCAACTTTTGAAGCCTCTGTTCCACCCATTACCCTTCCCCCTTTAGCCGCTCGTTTGTCGCCCAAGTTGGGCATAATTTACCCAAAGTCTGCCATGTCTACCAATTGGCCAAGGATTTCTCCTTTCTCCTTTCTTCTCTCTCTCCGCTCACCTCTTTCCCGAGCTCCACCTGTGCGTTGTGCGCAAAAATCATGTGTGTGGCAAGGTTTCTTTTTGTCTTTTGGCCAAAAAGGGGACAGATTTATGGCCCAAAAGGCAGACGGACGATTCGAGGGGTTAATAAAGCTTAATAATTCCGCTTCCACTCTCGAGTGTTAACTGCCGGCGACCCGAAGTTCCAGCTTTAGTTGCTCCACCTGGAAGCCCACCTGTCTCCGAGGTCGTAAAATTCGGGGGGCGGCGCACATCTATCAAAAATTTATTTTTACTACACACAAAAATTAAATTATATAGTCAGCCGCTCAACTTGATGAATAAGTGGCCATAAAAAACAAAAAAAAAGACGAGAACCGAAGCCAGTTGGGAAATGGAAATGAGGGTGGTGAGGAGGAGAGGGGGAGGGCGGGGCAGCTGGCAGCTGGACGTCAGCATAAAAATCAATCTAATTTCATTAAAGTCAGTCAACATAAAAAACGGACATCGCTCTCGGTCTTTTCCTGGTCCGTACGCTTTTTGCCATTTTCCTGGCTGCTTTTCCTTCAAGACAATGGGGGGAAAATTGTGGGGAAAGCATGGGACGGGGGGCACTTGGGACTGCTGTGTTTTTTTTTTTTTTGTTTTGGGAGTGAGTTTGGAGGGGAAATTTAATTTTCTTGTTAAAAAAATATAAGGAAAAACAGGAAAAAACCTGGAGTTGCTGTGTGGTAAAGTTCAAAGCTAGGAAATGTATTTGAAGTCAGTTAATGTTTAAATTAAATTGAAATTATGAATTTTTGTTATAAATTATAAATTATTAAATTTTTTAAATGATTTTACTAAATATTAGATCGTATATATAATTTTAAACATATATTTACATTACTTTACCAAATTAAGAGATTTTCTAAATATTTTTTTGCTTGCTTTTTTATAGTCAGGCTTCCGAGCTTGACTTTTAGTCCCTATTCCTTTTTTAACAAGAGAGAATTAAATAACAATTAAATAATACAAATTTTCTTCTAAAATATAATCATTATAATAGTATACAAAAAATCACATTTATTTTATTATTCATTATTTTTTAAGACTTTATAAAGGGTTTTAATATAAAGATAAAGATAATTCCAGTGTTTACAGTAAATCAAACAATTAATAAGACAAATTGTAGTATTTTCAATCTTAACAAGAAAGGAAACTAACTTGAGGAAACCGAAATTTATATACCCTTGCATGAAAATCGATCATAACTTAACCAAAGTTAGTTTTTATTATATTATGAAGTTAGCATAGAGCATAGAGTATTAAAATTGTAGTAAGTAGTAAAACCCCCGAAAAATGTAATTTCATTTATAATTAAATATTTATTAAGGCTTCAGAATTGGTTTTTAAATATTTTTAAACAAAAATTAATGTTTCCCAACACAAAATAATACAATACAATAAAGTATTCCGATTATTTATAGCTTAGAAGGTTAGTAAAATATACCCAATAAAAAACTACTTCCTTAATTCATAAAAAAGGGATTACACACGTAACCTCCATCTCATTCGACGATCCATCAGCCTTGACTTGGGTACAGTTGCGCGCGAAAGGTGGCTTATTTTTATTTTTTTTTTTCTCCGGTAAAAGAAAGTAATTCCTCTGCCGAGCATAATGTAAATCTCGTGTTAGGGCCCCGCACATAACTCAGGCCGAAACACGGGCAATAAAACATTTTCCATTTTCCACCTAATGACACACACGCCCACCCACCACCCATCACACACACGTGAAGGAGTGAAAATGGGGAAAAGCCGGCCGGGTTCATAAATTCAATTCAATTCGACCAGCAGCTGCAGTTGATTTGAGTCGAGTCTCCGTTTCGAGTGATTTTCTTAATGTAGTTCAAAGGAAACTGAAGATTCTGGGTAATGTGGAAATGGGAAATGGGAAAACGGAAAAAAGGGGAAAGGGTTCTTTTTTCTTGGCAACTCCTTAAGTGCTCCGCCTGATCTAATAAATTTTCACTACGCCGAAAAAAGGAGTCGGGGGCTCGGAGTTTTCGGCGTTACAGATTTTTGAATAATATTTCACTTGCAGGTGGTTATGCATCATGTGTGTTTGTGTGTGTGTGTGGGTGTGCCGGTGTAATTGTCTGAAAAATTACCATGTCTACATGACACGCACCCACGCACGCGCCGCCATTAAATCACATTTTCCAAGGTGAATTTTGGGTTTCGGAAAATGGGGTTGTCTTGGGGGTGTAAGATGTAAGAAACACAGGTAAAGCTAAGCATTTTTTTGGGGCAAACCTAGGCATCAATTATTATGCAAACTTTAAGCAATAAATATTGTTGAAATAAATAAATAATAATATAATTATTTATGTTTGGAGAGTGAAGGAAATGCATCTTTCTTTAAGCTTACTTACAGGAATTAAAGAAAGGCTGCCAACATTTTATGTTTTATGTTTATTTCTTGAAATGTTTTAAAATGGGAATTTTAAGTATATTTAATAAAATTATTTAAAATGTAATAACTAAAACAATCCAAGGTTATTCTTAACAACAACTCTGGCAATGATTTTATAAACTTTTCGGATTACATTTAATTTTATTTTTTGACTCTTTATTTTATTATTATTTATTATATTATATATTATTTTTTATTTCCAAAACCAATTCAAACTGTAAGATATTATTAATAAAAATATAATAAAACATAGATTTAAAGTTTTTCTAATTTTTTATATTATATTAAAACTATATTAAAATATATATTTAAAGTTTTCCTAATTTTTTATATTATTTTGGTGGATAAAAGTATTATTTTGCATTTCCTTAATATATAATTCATCTGATTTTATTCCGAATTAATTTATAAATAATGTAATCTATAAACAAATAATAAATTGGTCACAATTAAAGCCAAATAAACATTTAAAATGTTTATTTCCATAAATACTGTGCAGTTTAATGGCATCTTCTTAGCTTTTTGATGATTTATGTAAATTTTTTAAGACGTTAATGTGACCAAATGTATATGAGAAGCAACCTTTTAATATTTTATATATTTTTTAACCCCCAAACAAACTAGGTTTCAATACAATTTGAATTAATTCAGCTTTGAAACACTCATAATTTGATTTTTCTAAGCACTCTATTTAGTGGTTTAGTGTGACCAAATGCATTTGAGAAGCATTTAAGTCCAGCTTATTAATGCAACCACTTACCGCATCGCACAAAATCCCCATTTTATTTGCAATGTTCCGTTCCCGTTAGACCCGAATTCCCAATCAAGCCGAAAAGTCCCCAAATAGTTAACACATTTTCGCACATTCACCTGTCTCGCATTCACCTGTCTCTCTCCTGTCCCCGTCCCACCTCTGTGCAGTTGTCAGGAGTGTCGAGGCAAATCTCAGCGTTTATTTTATGTTTGATTGAAACTCTGATTAATTTCAGCAGTCACAACGCGGAGAGCTCACGTCGTTCGGGGGTATCCCGATTTTGGATGAAAGTCCCCCTATTACACCCCCCCCCCCCCCCCCCCCTCAGAGGGTGTGTGTATGCCGTATGTTTGGTGTTGTCAACACCTTGGCACAGGTGCGACTCATTCGCTTTCGGCTTTCATTTGTAATGAGTGCTGGGCACACGTACGGCGCATTGGTTACACGGCAGGAGACACGGCACCGGATGCGGATGCGGATACGGATGCGGTGGCGGATGCGAATGTTAGGGGTTGGGCACACTCCCACACCAAGTATGTCTATGTGTGTGTGTGTGTTTGTGTGTGTTGGCGGCACAATATGTCATGAGCTTTTGTTAGGGCATCGCAAGGGGTATACCGATTTGGGGCAATGAACTGGAGTTAAGGAAATGTTAACTTACAGCTACTTTATCGATAAGAGATTGTTAAAAGAAAGATATGACTTTTTGTTATCGATAATTCTCGATATTTGCATATTTATAAAGGAATTTTTTTATATTTCTTTCAGTTTTTAAACTAAATAAGCTTTTAGCTAAAAGTTCAAAGTCCAAAGCTAAAGTGTATACTTTGAGTTGACAAAAATAACATGTTTTGGTATTCAATTCTTCGATATTTTCGATACGTTTCGATATGTATTGATGTATGCATATTTATGAAATAAGTAATCAGTTTATTTTACAATCACTAAATGTGTTTATATAATTACTTAAATTTAATAAACAACATCGAATTTTAGAATTCGATTTTTCGATATTTTCGGTGACTTGATATGTCTAATGAGTGGTCTTAAGTATTTATTTAAATTTTTTTTTAACAACTGAACTCATGATTTTTTTTATTTTACTTTTAAAAACAGCCTCTATTTTTTTGTATTAAATTTTTCGATATTTTCGATGTCTCGATAAGCCTAATGTAATCTAAGTAATCGTCAGTATTTATTTCATTTTTTTTGTCTGCTTAATAAATGTACAACTAAGCTCTTGATTTACTTTTATTTTGTTTTTAAAAACAGCCTTGATTTTTTGTATTTGATTTGTCGATATTTCCGATAAGTCTCGATATATGCAATTTATAAGAAAATATTTTTATATTTTATATTTATAAAATATTTATAGTAATTAATTTCAAACTGAATCAATGAAACATAGAGTAAAGTCCTTATAAAGCTTTATATCACTTTAAGATAGCCCAAAAAAATATATATCATTATGATATTAAGTTTCAATCGATATTTAATCTATTTCTTAGATATTTAAACAATTTCCTTAATTATGTAAATTTATTAAATTAAAATCTTTTTTAGTAGTAGGTTTTCCTGCTATTCTAGAGCATCTTTAGTTCGGTGTTGGACTTTGGTCACTTGTTTCATCTGTTGTATTCGCATGATTATCACTTTGCACGTCCTAGCTGGATGCTTTATAGTTCCGTTGGTCGGCCCATCTGCTCCTGGCCTGGGTCCTGTTTATGCGCTTTGCGTGATCACATTTAGTCCTGGCAAAGGACATACAGGACCATGTGCCACAAGCCAGGAGGAGCTGTGGAGTGCTCCGCAGGTTAAGCTGAGCTGGCTCATAATGCAGGCAACAAGCTCGTAACTCTCGTGGATTTAATGGCCGCCAGTTGTTGTTCCTGTTGGTGTCCTCGTGCCAAAAGGACTCCCTGGTGGTAGCACTAGAATGGGAGCAGGGGGAGAAGGAGCAGCAGGAGCAGGAGCAGGAGCAGAGCTAAAGCCAAGATCTAATTGCTGAAATCAGTGTATAAACTAACCCTATCTGCGCCGAGTCTTTTTGCTCTTCAGATATTATCCTTAAAAGCCGGCCAAGACGTTGCCAAGGCCATAACCAAGTTAAAAGCAGCTAAAATAGGCACCTGGGACTGCCAAGGAGTGGAGTGGAGCTGGAGCTGTGTGTTGTGTGTTGGCAGGTGCAGCTGCAGATGGCCAGGAGTCCACGTGGAGTCAGCTAAGTAAGTGCAGCTCAGTCTCAGTCTCAGCTCCTGGCTCTTAGAGATTCCAGCTCCTTCGGGGGCCAATCCAGTGCCACAAAATTTATTGACTTTGTCGTGTCCTCAGTTCTCAGTCCTCAGTCCTTGGCATTATCCCTGCCTACATATTTCCTTCAGGCTCCTGGTTCAGCCACTAAAATAGTTTAGCTTACGGGGGCTTCAAGCAGGACTCAGGCAAGTCTCAGGCTTTATACACAGTGGAAAATTGGTTTTAAAATGATTTTTAAATAATATTTCTTAGGGAAAAAATATAAAGGATATTTAGTAAAAATAAAAATGAATTCTGATTAATTTTAGTTGAATTTTCAATCCTAAAGCAGCTGCCAGCATGTCCTGTCTTAATAATCTGGCACCTGGTCTAAATTAAAACCCAAGTCCTGGCCATAAATCTAGCTGACTTCGCCACAAAACACACACATACAGAATGAGAGAGCTCTCCCCTGATGATGATGATGATGATGATGATGGTCCTGGCAAAGCCCCATCTCAATCTCCACGACCAACTGTCGTCCAGGCATGTCCTTGCTGGCCATGTTTTGTCTCCTGTTTGCCGGACTTTAACAGTCCAAGGGGGGGCAGGGGGAGGACTCTGTGTTGTTTATGGGCACGTGTAATCACTTGGCCATGGTCCACTTGATGGCCATCAACTGCGACTGCAGCTGCATCCTTCCAGCCAGGAGTCCACTTAACGCAGCAAGTTCCTATCGTAAATATCCTTGAACAATGATCACCACCAAGGATTCGAATTGTAAATAACTTTAATACTTGAACTTATTAACTTATAGTTTTATTTTTAGTAAATTAAAAGGATTATTTATGATCTATGATCCTTCTGTATTCTGTATTGGTTTTTAAACGCTTCTCTTTAGCTTTCTCCCAGCTGAGTCCCATTTCCGTTTGTGTGAAAATCCTTGAATCCTTGAAGTGCTCTCTCCCCCCCTCTCTCACTCTCTGTCCAGCCTTAACTCGATGACTCTTTGATTGCAGGACCTCCGTGCACCTGCACCTGCTGCTGCAGGACACAGACAGACATCGAGGTGAGAGGAGAGGAGGAGCACATGGAGCTGGAGGCAGACATTTGGATGGACACTCCTGTGGAAGGACACTCTCTCTCACACACACATACACACATGAGCACATTCCTGTGAATTTTTGTGAATTGAAATTTTTGAAATTTCCCGTCACAGTCTGCACTTTGCAGCGCCGGCCAGACACATTGGAATCCCGTTAATTGCTCTGAGAGCCAGCTGTAGGAAGGGAGGGAGGGGTCTTTACACCCCCGAAAAGCCTATAATGGAAAAGGTAGTAAAAGGGATGCAAGAAAAAGGGTAACACCGGCCTTGGATATCCTTTAAATTATAGCAGGTGGAACAAAGAAAGCGCTAAAGACTTCAAATCAATAGAAAAGGTGCACAAAAGTATGCTACATACTTAAATGCAATGAATTTGCGCCCTTAAATATATTTTTTGCAAAAGTTTTAAGCAATGTTTTTATTGATTTAAAAAGAATTAAGTTATTTGACTTATAATTTTATTTACAAAACGAACTTAATAATTTATTAAAACATAACAAAAAAATTATTTAGCTCTTAATGTAGCATATTCCTCTGATTCCCTATAATAAATCCTTTTAATTTTAATTAATCTTTTTTCTGTTTCTTTTTTAATTAAAACAGCATGCTACAAAATTAACTATGATTTTGGGTCTTAAAAATTTGTTTTTTTTTTTTAATTTTAAATTATATAAATTCTTATAGTAAACATTCCTTTGATTTCTTATAACAAAGTCATTATTTAAGCATTGATTTAAATTGATTTTAAAACAATATCAATATATTACTTTAAATTTATTTTAAAACTTAATTAATATTTATTTCGAACATTACTCAGGTTTTTTTTTTAATAAACTTATCTTTTAAGCGTTTGTGGTTAAAAAAAAATGTTTCGAATAAATACATTACAAATAAATGAGCTTCTACGATTAAAATAAATAAATAAACAATTTTAATAAGTTTAATTTAGGATATTATATAAATAACTGACAGCTTGAAAAGTAATTAATTCATAATTATTCATAATTATTATTGTAATTTTTTTCAAAATATACATACATATATGGCACAATATTTAATATTAATGAGAATATAAATAAAACTAATCGCTCCTTCTGGTAATTAAATTTTTGAATCAACCCTTTAGTTTAGCTATTGAATTTTTTATTAAGTCCATTTTTATAATTAGTAATGAATATCCCCGTGCCTAGCGGTTAGGTAAAATGTCAAAATAAAGCTTTAATCATTTACAGAACAACAGAATCAGGGTAGGATTCCGAACCGGTAATAAAATTGCGTAAAATCTCAGTTAACAAAATATCTAAAATCCTTTATCAAATATTAAACAAATTAAAGTTTTTTCTCCTCAAGAGCGAGGCGCACGAGAGAGTGAGTGCGAGAGCGAGCCGAGCTTGAGAGAGCACCAACTGTAATGCCGCGGACACAATCGGCTATTTTTCCCCTAGATCTAGCGTTTTTTAATTTCCGAATTGTCCTGTTTTCGGAGCTATTATGGCGTAATCTTAGCTTTATTTAATTAAGAAAATAAAAAGAAATACATTCGCAGTTATAGCTTACTTTTAGCATTTATCTTTTCTTATATTTAGCCATTCTTTGCTTACTTTTGCCCAGAAGTTAGCTTATACAGTGGCCATAACCTGCCAGCACTGTTCAGCTGTTAGCCGCCCAAAAACAACTGTTGAGCACGAGCAATCCGTTCTCTTTAATACCAATTGTGGGTGAGGGGCGTTCTCTTCATTTAGCTCTCGGAGCAAGCATTCTCTTCGCTGGCGCTGGCACACCAAAGCATAACGGTTTTCTCGTCGTCGTCGTCAAGTTGTGTTTCTCGTCCGCGTCGGCGTTTTTTTCGCGTTTCGCATTTGTTTGTTCAATTGTTGTTGCAGTGTTTTCTTATTGCTTAAACAGAAACTGCACTGCACTCGGCCACATATTTTTTTATGTTTTTAGTTAGTGTGTGTGTGTTGTGTGTGATTAAGCTGAAAAAAGGGGAAACGTGGAGAGAAACAAAAGAGTGCCTGGCCCAAACAAACAGCAAACAAGCAACAACAGCAAGTGCAATATACCAACAACTAAGTGGCGACAGCTGTTTCTTAAGATTTTTTGGCGAAAAATGCAAAATACAGCCGCAAGACAATAAAAAAGTGAACGCTGAAAGACAAAAACACAAAAATTTGCACACTTGCGGCAGTTTACCGTTGCTGTTTTTTTTTTAAGTTTTTGTCGCAATAACAGCAACAACAACAGCAGCAGCGCAAGGCAAAGGGAGCCACAAGCAAAAACAAAAACAAAAGTGAGGCAGGCACAAAACAACAACAGCGCAAGCTGAATACGAACAAGAAGAAGAGCCAGTGAAAGACGAAGAAGAGGAAGAAGAAGTGTGCGCAAGTTCTCTCTCACGTGTTTGGCCGACATCGACGTCGACTGAGGCAGCGGCATCGGCATCGTCAGCGACAGCGAATGCAGAAGGAAAAGCGGGAGGAGCAGGAGAATAGGGAAATTCCCATGCGGCCGTTTATTCCACATTCGCGATGATGATGGAAATGCCAGAGACGAAGAAGAAGAGCGAGACGTCGACGACGATGATGATGATGATGAAGCTGTCGAAGCGCGAGAGTAAAATTACAGCAGCAGTGAGCAGCTGTTAGAACGAAAGAGCGAGCGAGAGAGAAAGGTGTGTATGAAAACTTTGCCTTGTTTGTGTTTCTTGTTTTTGTTTTCGTCAGATCCTTGATCGTGACGGCCATCTCCCTCACTCCCCAAGGCTTTTCAATAAGTATGTCAATAAGCGCTCAGCTGGGATTTAAAGAGAGAGAGAGAGAGCAAGGAAGAGAGGTAAAAATCACTTGATTTGTCGTCGCCTAATTTGGCAAAAAGAAAGGAAATGGAAAAAGATAAAAATGTAGAATCTAGAGAAAGAAGGAAAGAACAACAAACAAGAAAGTAAACATTAAAAGAACGCCAGAAAAGTGAGCAAGCAAATCGAGAAAGAATAACAGGAGTCACAGCAGCGGGAAAATAATTGGGTTTTCGCAACATAAAATTCACTTTTTATTCAAAATGTTTATTATTATTGAAATTATAAAAAGTAAACAAAAAGAATATATTATATTTTATTTATTTATTTTTTTTTCACAAAATCATTAAATTATTAAAAAATACTTCAACTCTTTTTAACAATTTAGAAATTTATATTAATTTTTTTCTAATTAAATATAATATTTTTAATAGATAAATAAATACATTTTAATTTCTAAAATTTTAAATTTACAATGATGGTTTGTTATGATCGATTTTCATGGCAGGATATACATATATTAGAACATTATTAATATTATTAAACAATTTAACAGTTTTTATATGATAAAATATTATATATTTTTTTCTGAGAAATGTTAACCAAATATTTCAAAAACTAGACACAATTTTGCATTAAAACCCTGTTAAGTACTCACGTCTTCTATAATCTTGGGCGCAACTGTTGTAAGCAGTGGGTGCTAGTGGGCGGTGGTGGGGGGTGAGTCAAACATGGCGCAATATACCAAACAATTCCATTGATTTTTCTTGTGGGAATAGTTGGGAAAGCGACACTGTAGACATAGGAGAAAACAACGGTCTGCTTTTCCGTTGGCAAAAAAAAAAACGAAGCCTTGGCACCACCCAGCGCCCAGCACACTCCACCCACCACCCACCACCACCTAGGACATCCCACACCCTTCCTCGTCCTCGTCCTGGTCCTCGTGACTGCTCCACATCGCTGTCCTTGTTGCTGTTTTATTTGTTGTCGCCGCTTTCCTTTTGCGTCTGTCTGCTGTCGTTGAACTTTTTGCAACCAGCTTCGACTTCTAGTTTTCCCGCACCCCTTGCCTTACCTCATGAGTTGTATAAGTAGCAGTATTTTATTTTTTTCTTACCTTTTTGCTTGGAATTTATGTTAATTTGGTGCTACATTCCTTGGCCATCTCCCAGCTCCTTCCCGTCTTGCAGTTACTTCCCCCTGTTTGGCCTTTGTTTTGGTCTTTACCGCCCCCCGGGGTTGGGGTAGGTTAGGATTGCCGGATTGCCGGATTCGGATTTGGATTCGGATTCCGATTCAGGGATTCTCTTGGGTATATAGCCGGAATTGGCCAACTATTTGGGAATGTTGCCTGCCTTCGGGCATCTTTGAAATTCTATATGAATCGGATGCGCATTTTTGTTTGATTCGATGACTCCCAAGAATGCCTCCGATTGTGATGTTTCAATTAAGTGGGATTTAGGTTTATCATTTCATAGTTTTCCAGCAAGTAAACTGGGACTTTGTATCAGTAATTACTCAGCCTGTCTTTAGACATTCAATCTCCCCTCTTAGTCATTTTATTTATACATTTTTCGCTTATCAAAAGTAGGAAAGGAGATTTTATTTACAAGCTGACTCATTAGGAAGCTTATACTATAGTTTAGAATTAAGCTTACAAATAAATAAACAATAAATCACTCTTTTTATTAAAGGAACATAAGTCTGCAAGCAAATGATGATCTTCAGGTGCGTCGCAAAACCCACAAGATTTGTTGTTGCAAGCTCAAAAAAGGCGTTTTTGCTGCCTCTCCAAATTTCACTGTCATTTCTCTTGTCAAATTTCACAGATCACTATAGTTAGCCTTTAGTTAACATTTCACCCCGATTTGAGCTTATTTATTCTTATTATTATCATTTACACTTTTCTCATATTCAGTGTGCTTTTAAATAATCTTTTTTACGAGACAGAGAAAAACAGTCAAGTCAGGCTGCGATTGCCTTTTTCCTATGCCATTTTTCCCGCTGCATTTGGAGTCTTTTACTTGGTTTTGCCTTCTCCCCAGTGACAAGTAAACTTTGCCATTCAAAGTGCATTTACCGTTGGCGCCTTCAGTGGGTTTTCCACCCACCACCCAGCGTTACCTCAGGTCCCTTATGCACTGTCCTGCCAACACGTGGATACGTGACTGTGTCGGGTTTTTCCTGCCGTTTTCACCTACAATGTCCCCGGCATTAGCCAGGAGAGTGCAAGGGTTGACATTTCCCTCGTAACTTCCTTCTTCATCTCTCCTTTGCCTTTGCATTTCCACCATTTGCCATTTTCCTTCTGCCTGCCTTTTGTCAGCGAGGAAATTGTTGATGTCATTTTCATTTTCATTTTCATTTCAGTGTTGTTTTGTTCAGCGCTTTGTTCTGTTTCAACAATTTCGAGCTCTTCTCGCTCCTCCTCCTTCCTGACTTCTATTCTATTTTTCGGTCCCAATTTGAAGCTTTCGCCAGGAAAAGCCCAAATCCCGAAATTGGAAAATTTGCAGCGAGTAATTGGTTTTTGTTTTTCTTTTAGTTTACGTCCCTGTGTGGCGAAATCTTGAAAGTTTCCCCACGATGTGGGTCAGATTTTGGGGTCTTAGGTGAGCGGATATTTGCTGGAATGAAACCCCTATGCATTTTATGCACCCGAAACCAGAATGGAGTGCAGTTTTTATGCGAAGGCACAGCTGCTGCTGCTGCTGAATGCAAACCTCAAATAGCAATTCCATGAACTAAACACGCACGCAACATAAACATAACTTGGCCAGCGGCAAAAAAAAAAACAACAACAACAAAATCAAGAAACTAAACCGAAAACTGGGGAGAGAAATTTGAAAAAAGATTTTTCATATACCTTCAAATACACTTCTTAAAGTTTGATAGAAATTAAATAAGGAATATTAGGTATAGGAATATTTTGAATATGTTACTTTATATTTATTAATAATTTTAGCTTTTCTTGTGCATTAATAATTCCCAAGTACAGAGATTGAATAAGGAATATTAGGTTAAGGAATATTTTTAATATGTCGCAATATATTTATGGATAATTTAAGCCTTTTATTTGCATTAAAAATTCCTAAGTTCGAATTCAGGGACAAAATTCAACCCCGTAAAATGTTGTTTCGTCAATAAAGTTTTTTCCGATGAGATTTTTTGACTGGAAACTGAAGCAAAGTAAATATAGAAATATTAAAATCTTTAAACGGAGTCACAGTTTAATTAAAAATAGTATTAAAAATTTAGTTGAGCCAAGAAAAGAACCACTAACCAAATTTATAACTAAATAACCACTAAAAGTCTTAATGAAAAAAACGTAGGAATTGCTTTTAAAATTTCCAAGTACGAATTCAGCAACAAACTATATCCAAAGTGGTGCTTAAAACTGAAAGATAGTAAAAATCTATATAGCACTTATAAATAAAATTATAAATTTATTAGAAATAATATAAAAAACTTAATTAAACTTAAAAAAAAGACAACAAAGTTTATTTATAAATAATTAAGATATTTATAAGTAAAAGACTTCTTTAAACATTACTTTAGCACTGAATTTATAACAGTATCTGATATCTCTCTTGAGCGGACACTCTGTTGAGGACAGACTCTGTTGAGCGGACACTCCCTTGAGCGGGGACAACGAACATGGGATATATGCATGTATATAGAGTTTAGTTCCTTGAATTTATATTCATACATTTCAAACTTTTAAACAATTATTAGCTTGTTCGAAAGTTTTGAAACATATGGGATACAGGAAGGGTATCAGGATATAAACTTTGCCGGAAAAAGAGAAACAGAGAGAGAGAGAGAGATAGAGAGAGAGAGAGAGAGATAGAGAGAGAGGGAGAGAGAGAGCAAAGCCCGAGACAATTTTATTTTTGTTTTGTGCTGCATTTTTCTGCTACCCTTCTCCCTTCGGCTATTCCTCCCTTGGCAGACGTGGCCGGAAACGGAGGAAACTTTAATAAAAACATGTCAAGAGCACTTTTACCCACTGCAACACCGACACCCCCGTACACCCCCTACAACCCCTGCATCCTCTGCACCCTCACAAAAAAAGAGAAATAAGAAAAAGCCCCGAAAAACCAGCTCTGCAACCGCAGTTGGCAGTCGTTCAGCGGTTTGTTTTTAGACTTGACCAAGTTTATTGCCTGCCATATGCAATTGCCGTAGATTATTTTGGGGGCTCTGCCGGGGACATCGCCCTTCTCTGTGTGCACAGATTTGCCACGCCCCCACGAAAATAGCCCAGAATATGGCCGGAACGGAAACAGTCAGCCAGCGAAACCGAAACCGAAACCGAGACTGTCGCTGTTTTCAGCCAGCGAAATGCTAGTGCCTCTCTCTGTTGCAAGCAAACGGGGCGGCTACGTGATGTTGCCTCACTTGGCCAATTTTTGCCAACACTCCTTAGAGCACTGCACAGCACAGCACACTCTACACACACACACACCCCGCACACACACTGTACACCCCGCACACTCCATATTTGCAGGCCTGGCCTGGCCTCAAGTGCTTCATGGCACGAAGCTCTTGAGTTTGGAGCAATTCGCCAGGATCTTCGGGGGTAAAAGCGACGCAGTGGGGATATATATTGCAGATATCGCTGGGAAGCCCAGGACTCTAGACCGTGTCTTATCCTGGTTGAATTTCACAAGGAGTTGTGGTTTTAAAGTGCTAATTTCTGTATTTCCTAAGGAAAAGTAGCCCAAAGAGTAGGCTCTTTTATAAGTGTTTATAGAGATAGTGGTTAGAAGGAGCTTCTGCAAGCAAATGCAGTTCAAAATTGGAAATTTCGTTTAATTCTTATATTTTTTATAAATAAATCTATAAAAATGCAAGTTAGGCTTTTTGATATTTATTATTTTAAGAATAAAAATTTGTATTATCAATATTTGTAAAGGAAAAGTATGGAAGTGCTTGAAAGTTAAAAAATGGAAGTTCTGTAAGGAAAAAAATATTAAAAATTTAGTTTAATTTTTATATATTTTTTTTTTATAAATAAGTCTATATAAATACAAGTTTTTTGATGTTTATTATTTTAAAAAATCATATTTAAAAATCATATTTTAGATATTTTTAAAGGAAAAGTATGGAAATACACGAAGATATAGAAGAAATTTTTGTTAGGAAAATGCTGCAAAAAATTTAGTTTAATTTTTATATATATTTTTTTTTTATAAACAAATCTATGTAATTAAAGGTTTTTATTCATTATTAATTGAAAACTGAAACCTGTTTTATCTATTTCTTAAAAAAAAGTATAGTTGTATTCGAAAGATCCTAAAAAATATGGTTTTTGGAGGGATTTGTATAGAAGTATAATGCTTCTATAAGGAAAATCTAGCTTAAAATGAATTCAGTTTTATTTTAATATTATTTAAATTTATATAAAAATTAGTTAAAGTTTTAATAATTATAAATTTCAACCTGAAAGTTGTTAATTATTATTAATTTTAAGCCAATACCTTCCATTATCTTTGATCATTCCCCTAATCAGTCTTTTATTGGCCTTGCCCTTGGATCCAAGTGGTTTGCTAACTGCCCCGAATGAGTCCTTAGAGCGTGTAACTGCGATTGCCACACACACACACACACATATACACACACACACGTGTCAGGGAAAAGCTAAAAGGAAAACCCACTCCTACTCACTCTGACTGGCGGCGAAACGAAGGCAGTTTCCAAAAACTGCTGTACATTTAATTAATTATTTATACAAGAAAAGGTAAACGTGCTCCAGTGCAGGTGAGAGTGGGTGGGATATATAGACAGACATGGACACGGACACGGACACGCTTAAGGATACGAATACAGGTTTCAGGATACGGGTTTCAGGGAAACAGACCAACCTGTGTAACCGTAGAGCCATTCGCCGTGGCAAACATTTTACGATACATCGTCCTCGCTGTCGACGTCGACATCGTTTTTTGCATAATTGATTAAATGACTGGCTATATAACACGAAGTACGGGCTGGGAAAACTAGGGGAAATTCGGGGGGGAGGTGGCAGGAGCTCAAATGAGAATTTACGGCGGAAGGAAATCAAGCAAAAGGAAAATAAAAGGAAAACTGGAGAGAGTCAGAGAGAGAGATGCTCATCGAAAGATGTTGCTTGCATGTTAGTTATGGTGTTGGTAAATGTTGTGATTATTGGCCAAATGAAAAATGCAGGGAATCGTCCTGCCAATTGGCCACAAAACACCTTACACTTCCCCCTCTTATAATGCTCCTCCCTTCATTTTGTCATCATCATTTGCAGCAGCAGTTTCCGTTTATTTTCATCGTTTTCTTTTTCTTTTTTTTTTGTATCTCTCGTTTTTCCTCATTGCCAGTGCCCTGACCCTGACATTGATACGAATGGTGAAAAGTTTTGGGGAAAGAGGTTCACATTTTGTGGAAGGTTGGAAAATGGAGCAAGGGGTTGGGGTGTTGTTAAGCTAATGTAATGAGATATTTTTGGCATTCTCAGGCTTTATTCATTTAGTGACAAATGAGGTCGAGTTCATATTTAACTAGGGAAGTTTATTGATTTTGAAAAAGTAATTAAGAAATATAGAATTAAATTGTAGATATATGATAACAAGAAGACGTCCTCAATGATTATATATTTATATTTTGTTTAATACTACTTTTTCTGTTTATTTTTTAGCAGTTTTTGCCTGAATTTCTACTAGAGAATTTAGTTATGTGTGTTAATATTTGTTTATGTTTCAATATATTCTTGTAGATTCCTCTAATTAAATAAATATATTTTAGACAAATTTTTAAGTTACCTTAAAGATTTTTCAATCAAATACTTTCTGGATTTCTATTTGGGATTTATAAGGATTTAGTAAAAATAAATAAAGAGGTATTTATAAATAAAAAATAAAATAAATAAATAAGTATTTATTTTTTGTTGTGTTTGTTTTTAATCATGCAGATTCCTTTAATTTAATAAGAATATTTTAATAGTTTTTTAAAATACCTAACAAATTTTCGAACCATTTAGCAATTGGAATTTAGGAATTATTATTAGTTATTTACTTATTTATTTATTTATTTCCTATTGTATTTGTATATTTCAACATATTTCTTTTAGTAAATAAGCATGTTTTAATCATTTTTAGAATAACTTGAAAGATTTTTCAAGCAGTTTGTTACGGAATTCCTACTTGGGAATTATAAATATTTATTTACTTCTTTATTTATTCGTTTTCTTTTGGGTTTGGATGTATTCCAGCATCTTTCTTTTATTTAATAATAATATTTCAAGATAATTTTGAAACAAATCAAAGTTTTTTTTATTTTAAAATTCAAATAATCACGCCTCACTTTTATAGTTATAAAAATAAATTTATCAAAGGTACTTGAAGTTTCTTTATAATTTTGCAACCATGATTTCCCAGACATTTAAGGCTTACATTTAATTAAAATAAAGCTTCTGTTCGGTTGGCTTTACCCAAAACTTTTCCGAGTTCATTGCCACACCTTCCCCACTTGAAAAAGAAGAAGATTCTTAATATATATTTGCTCAACCATTTGTCTCGGTCATTTTTCTTGTGGAGCACTTTGTTTGTTTGTTTTCATTGATGGCCCCGATTTGGCCCATTTGAACTTTGAACCTTTCTGCCAGAGACAGCAAAAGAGCCCCCCCTCTAATGCTGCTTTAGCCAGCATTTTTCCCATTTCCAACTTGGCAAACAGGCGCCCCCAGCTCCCACACCCACACTCCACACTCCCCTTTTCCCACCCCTTTTTTCAGCCGCTTTTCCACCTCCTTTTTCCAGCCATATGCTAATGGCTCATGTGCTGCCATGTGTGTGTGTGCTAGTGTGTTTGTGTGTGTCAAGTGTATATCCTTTTGGCATAGCGAGTGCATTTTCTTGTCAACGCTGACATTTCCTGCACTTCGGCCTTGTTTTTCCAACCTCAAACAGCCACCCAACCCCCCCGACTGCTCCCCCCACCACCACCATAATTTTTCCCTTGTCATTTCCCGTTTAATGAGCATTTCCCTTTTGTTTTCCGTGTTGCTGCTGCCAGCTGATGATAAAAGCCAGGAATTATGATTGCTCCACATTCGTGGGTTGTCAGTCGGATTTTCACGCTGACTCCTGACATTTGTACACTGCAAGAAAATGGTTTCAAGTTGTTTTAATAAAATATTTTAAGTTAAAACATATTTTTTTTATCTATGATATTTTCAGGTAATTTCTGTGGCACTTCTAATAATATTACTTCTACTTTTAGTTTATTTATTAAATTAAAAGGGTTCCCTGTGTTATTTTCAGTGCTTTAACGGATATGTCTAGCGTGTCCTAAAGTGATGGGTGGACATAGAGGGGGTGGTAATGGTTGGAAAATGGCAGTAAGGATGCACAAAAGGTAGCTGCATGTGAGCTCTTTTTGAGTTTGAGTTTCCTCCAGCGAAGTTCCTCCATCACATAAGTTCTCATTTGTCCTTGTTCTGAAATCTTTTTTTTTTATATCCTTTACTTGTTTTTTCCTGATTTTTTGTGTTGTTTGTTTTGTAGGTTAAATTATTGTCTTGTACCCTGAAGAGTACTTTTAACTCTTTTGCATTTAAAAAGGTCTCTAAGGAGAGCAAAGGAACATAGGAGCATAGGAACCTTAAGTATATCTCTCCCCTCTTTTCTAGATATTTTAAAGAGCATAGTTAACTTTTTTTTAAGCCATAATAAACAAATTATAAATAGTTTACTTTATCTAAGCAATGATTTTGATTTGTAATTTATACAATTTCGATTTTAGTTTATTTACTTTACGAACTTTGTTTATTTGCTTACTATTTCCCTGTAGCATGAGGCAGACATGATCATGTTTCTTTTGGGAATTCTATTTATTTTGTGAATTAAAGTCTGCTGATTATATTGATTCCTTGAAATTAATATCTGTAATCTATAAGGAATTTATGTATAGTTCGTGATCCTCATTTGTCAGGAGGAAAAAAAGCCACCCACAAGGAACCCGAAACAAGGTCAGGGTCGTTGCCATCGTCATCGGTAGGCCATCTTTCCACTGCTTTCCTTATTTTCCCCAGTCGGTGATTAAGATTTTTCTTATGCTGCCGCCTTTTCTCGGTTTTTCCTCATATTTTCCCCATTTTTTTTTCTTGTTTTCTTTTTTCTGCTCCCGACACAGGCGCCATTCCGGCAAGTGATTCCCATTCTTGTTTAATCGATGGCGTCAATTGCACTCCACTTGAGTCCCCTCGTTTTTTATGGCTCCTCCAGCCTTCCTCCACCCTTCTTCCACCCTTTCACAACCCCTCAAAGCCTCCTCCATTGATCGAACGAACATGCTGAAACAATTGCACGCTATTTTTGTATAAACAAAAGCGAGAAACGCCATCGACTAAAAGCAAAGCCCATAAAAACAAAAAATATGGAAATAAATTTATAAACATTTCTTATTGATTCGGCCGCAAGTTGTTGAAAGATTCTTTTTTATGTTGCCAGGGGAAAAGCACTTGCAACGCCCCCACTTTACGCGCTTTCCCCCACTTTATCCTAGTTTTTCTTTATTTTCTCATCTGACATCATAGGTCATGGGATACAGTCAAACTTTAAAAAATTGCATATTTCTATTTAATTAAAATAGGTTAAAATGTAATTTTGACAAATTACTAGAAAATTGACAACAAATTTTAGCTAGAAAAGAAATATCTTTAAATGAGAGATAGAACCAGTTGGGAATTTTAGTGAAAAAGTTGGCAATTATGTACTTTTTCGTATCAAATTTAATGCTGCTTGGTAAAAAGTGAAAGTTTATTTTAATTATTAAATTTGTATTAATATAAAAACACACCATTTTAAATTCTTTGTATAAATAATCAAAATAATATTAACTTTTTTCTTCAACGATTAAGTACTATTGTCTATGGTTTATTAAAGGCCATACTAGATTTTTTAAATATACCTCTTTATATTTGTATTATTATTATTATTTTTTTGCATGTTAATGCTTTTTTTACTTTTAATAAAAACAAAACACTATTCTCTCAAATATACAGTCCAAAAGGGAACATTTAAGAGATTTTGTGGGCGGCAGACTCTGAATTCTCTTGAAATGTAAGAGCTGTCGAAGAGAGCGCGGCGCGCTCTTGACAGGTTGTTGTTTTTGTTGGTGTAATCGTGTAAGTGAGTCTTTGACGGTGACGTTGACGTCGACTGCAGCAGCAGGCAGCAGCAGCAGCTGTAGTTGCTAGTGTTGTTTTTGCAGTCCATTGACTTTTTCAACTGTTGTTATTGTCATTGTTGTTATTGCCATTATTGCCGTTTCTCTTGTTTGTTTGTCGTCATTACAGTTGTTGTTGGTGTTGTATTTGTTGGTGTTTGTGTTGACTGCTTTGCGCAGTTGTCACAGTTGTTGTTGTGTTTGTTGTTGTTATTGCCATTTATTGTATAGATTTTTTTTTTCGACGTCTTTAAATTCTTCTTTTTTTTTCCCCTCCCTTCACCTGCTTCGCCTCGTGTTTTGTATATTTTGTTTATTCATAAGCATGCGCCCCGTTTTGTTTATTAACGTTAAAAAGCAGAATGGAGAGGGAAAATCAGGAGTCATCGGCGATATCTTCATTTCAAAGTTGCAGTCAAAGTCTCAGCATGATTTTCCATATCTGAATATATGTATGTATATATCTGTGCCTTGCAATCGTTGTTTATTTATAGTTATTTTGCATAAATAACACTTATTGTTCTTGTCTGTTGTTTGCTGCTGCATTTTAATTAAGATAACTTCACTTTATGACACATTCCCCCCCATTCCAGTTTCCAATCTCCAATCTGCACACACACACACTTATTCTCCAATCCAACGTTCCTTGTGCACTGTCACTCAAAGTAACATCAATTGAGTTGGGGCTGGGGGAATGCTGGAAATGAAATGGTAAGGGGGAAAGGGGTGAAAAATCACGATTAGCTAAATCGATTGCAATTGGTTTTGATTGAGGATTGCTGTGATTTTCAGGCACTTCAATTGTAGAAGGTTTATAAGGGGGCAAAACGGACTATACATTCCAAATTAGTTTCTATTTCAGAGTTTCGAGCTCTTAGGGCGGTGTGATTAAGCGGTTTCAAGCTTAAGAAACGTTGGAAATGGGAACAAAAAATGTAAAGGATTTAGAGTTTCTTAAAAGAAGCCAAGAGATGTTCTTATTTCAAAGTTTCTAGCTTCGTGGGGAATAAGTTGAAGCATTTGCAGTTGGGAGGAATGATGAAAATAAAGGAAAAACAGCACTGTGGAACATTTGAAAATGGGAAGAGAAAGAAGTGAAGGATATTTATAGAATTTCAAAAACATTTAAAAAGTTCATGAAAGAAATTCGTCTTTTCTTTTGGTATAAACAGCAGTCTTGTTTCTTAACCACTGTTACTTAACCACTGTTTCTTAATCACTGTTACTTAACTACTGTTCCTTAACCACTGTGCCTTAACCACTGTTCCTTAACCACTGTTCCTTAACCGCTGTTCCTTAATCACTGAGATTTCAAAAAACTTTCTTAAATTGATTTTTATTTTTTGTTTCTTATGGATTATATATACATATATTTTTTAAATGCTTCCCAACCTTAGCGTGTATTTAATACTCATAATGAAATCGATGAAAACTGAGCAAGTTTTATACAACTTTTGCTAATACAATCCAAATTCCAACAATCCCTTTTCGCCTTCCCCTTATTTTCATAGTCAGTTTCAACGGTAATTGGCTTTAATTAAATGCAAGTCGTAAAGTCAACTGAGCGCAGCTCGCTCCCTGCCCCACTCCCCCACTCCCCCGCTCCCACTCACACTTCCTGCTCTTGTTCAAACCTTGCAAATTTAATTAAAGCGAATGCGAATCATAAATATTGTAATACCCCCACACACAAAAGCACACACCAGCACACACCACACACACCGCACACACTCGCACACACCGAAAGCCAATTGTCAAACACTCGTTCGCAGTAAGTTTGCGGCACTCGAAACGGCGACCCGAACGAACTGCAAACTGAAGCCAAACCCAACCGAACTCAGGTGAATGTAGGTCAGTGAGGTGTGAGTGTGAGTGTGCGAGTGTGAGTGTGCGAGTGGGCGGGCGTGGGAGTGGGCGTGAGCAGCGGGGGAATTCCTTTTGGCTAAGCACCTGAGCATCGGACTTAGATCTTAATCTTGCCGAGCTTAATGTGCGCTTCTCTTGTTTTTTTGTCATTCTTAAAAATGCTCTTTCAAAAGGTATTGTAAAATGATAAATGAATGAAATAATAAATGAGTCTCTTGCCAAGGGAAAATTTATATACAATTTGTTTAGGAGTCTTGAGACGCTGACTTAAATATTTATATGTATATTTCTTATAAGAAAATGTATAAGAAAATATTGGATTATTTATAATAAAGAAAAATCATGACAAACTAAGGGACTTTAAGATTATTATTATTATTATATATTAAGCTTAAAGAGAAGCATTTTAAAGATTATTTAAGGAAACAATCTATTTGTTTACTATAAAAATATCTTTAGAATCTTAGCATCCTTTAGAGTCTTATAATAAATTAATGTTAGAATCTAAGGATCAAAAAAATTGTTTAATGCATTTCTAACATATCTGCAAAAACCTTTTATCCAAATGAGTAAGACTATTTTATTGATTAATTAAAACTGAATCAGATATATATTTATATCCTTACTGAATATGTATAGATATTTAGTCCGAATCTTCTACTTAGTAAAATAATTATTTCCGGAACTATAAATCATATATCACCATTAATATCAGTCTATCAATTTATCCTTAAACAAATAAGACCCTTTTTTTAATTTTTTAAGGGCTATAATGGTGAGAAATTAACCTCATAAAAATTAACACAGAAAAGTTTTCCGAATTGAAGTTTAAAAGTTTTTTGGGTTAGTTATAATACAAGATTGGAAGGATAGATTAACTGTGGTTTTCCGTGTTTTATTTTCTTGTTTTTATATAAAATTAAACTTTGTTATAATACAACAAAGAAGCTAAGAGTATACAAATAATAGTAACTTTTCTAGTTGGTTTTTGTCATTTCTATATATGCAGTGTAGATATATATATATATTTGGTCATGCAATTGCTGCATTCTCAACACCCGCTCCATAAAATTTTTCTAGATTTTCAGGTTGTTCTTCGCCCCCACCTCACCGCCTCACGTAAAACGAACACAAAAAATAATGAAAATAAAAATAGAAAACAGCAAAAAACTGGTCCATTCGAAGGTCGAAGTTGTTCTCGGGGGTTCTCTGCTTCTGCTTCTGCTTTTGATTCGGACTCGGATTCGGATACCAATTCGGAATCTGTGGTCTCTAAAATGGCCAACGGTCATGCCTCTTAATTAGCTGCTTATTTTTTGACACTTTTTGTTTGTTGTTTTACTCCTTTTGTTGCTATTCTTGCTGTTGTTGTTGTTGTGGTCTCATTAGAGGCAACATGCTGTTGTTGTTGTTTTAGCTGTTTGCTTAAAGTTTTCAAAGCGGGTGGCGGCTAACCAGTTTATTTTTCTTCTTGTTTTGTTATTTTTATGGTTTTTTGTGTTTTTGTTAATTTTTTGGTGGCTGTTTCATCTCCTCGTTTTGATTCGGTTATATTACTGTGTGTTTTTTTATATAGTTGTATGGTTTTTTGGTTAGAAACAAGATTTTAAAGGTAGCAGGGAATTATAGTTTAAAATTAGTTAAATTTCAAATTAAATGTGTAAAGTTCTTAATACATTTTCCTTATTTCTTGTTATTTAAATCGATGAGAAAATAATTTTAAAATAATGAAAACATAGTAAACTGTTCTTAAAGATTATATAGCTTCGATTTATGGTTTCTTAGTTTTAATTTCCAATGCACGATCTTCCCCTTAAAAGTGTAATTTGAAGTTTATTTCCTGTTCTAACTGATCATTATTACCAATATGTATTCCCCCCATTGTAATGTATCCATGAAATGCATTCGCTTGGCATTTGGCATGCATTATGCGGGCAGCTATTAAAAACCATAAAGACGGCCATGCCACTTGTAAGGACATGCCATATGCATACAGCTGAGGGTGAAATAATAGCACTGCAAGTAGGGTTTTGAAGTTATTTGATTTTTGAGCTCTCTGAGGTAAGGAAAATATTTGTCAGTATTTTAGTAAGGTATTTGGGGGCTCAAGCTTAAATTTAACATACCATAAAATATAAACAAATTATAATTTAAAATAATACAATTTTTTATAACAATTATAACAATTATAGCAAGGTTTTCTAGTTATTCTTGATTGGTTTTTAGATTTGTAATCCTTAAAACTTTAGTGAAGCATACAATTAAGTTCATAAATATTTTTAAGAAATGTTGCGTACTAAAACATCAATAGAATAATAAGAAGTAATAAAAAATACAAATAACTTAATGTAAATAAATAACTATATGACACTTATGGCAATAGTTCTACAGGATTTCAGTTATTTTGAATTGCTTTTTTGAGGTATTATCCTAAAAATTTAAGTGAAGCATCCTTGAGAAATATGTGATATTTATTAAAAAAAAACTTTTATGTACCCAATAAGTTCGTTATTTATTTAAGAGTTTTCATTTATTGTAGGCTTAAGATAGGTTAAATTATACACAATTAATTTATTATATTGATTTAATTTCTTTTATTTCTTTTATTGATTTAATTTCTTTTATTGATTTTATTTCCTTTATTGATTTAATTTACAAACAATTTAGCTTCTATAGTTCTATTATCTTGAACACAGCTGTGCGTACACCCTCGCACTAAGAGAGAGAGACGCGTAATATATGTGCAGAGATATATCCAGTTGATCTAGACCCCAAGTCGTTAGTCGCCAGTCGGTGCTTTGTTGTAAGTCTCTTTGCTTGTCACGTAGGTCATGGAGGAGGGTACCCCTGACCCCCACAAACCCCCCTCCCTTGGAGCACAAGTGCTTACCAACTAGCATAAACAACAACAACAACAAAAACAACAAGAACGAAGAGAACAGGAACAGTAACAACAACAAGAACGAAGAGAACAGGAACAGTAACAACAACTGCGGTACGAATGACAACCGTTTTACAAGGAGAAACCGCAGACAACGAACGACAAAAGGGAGAAAAGGCGACAGACGACGCACCCAAGAGTTAAAGCCCCTACTGGCACACACACACACACACGCACACACATGTTGTGTAAGTGTGTGTGGGCAGGGCTTACAGTTTCAGGGTTTGTCTGGGCCCCAAGTTCCCCCCTCTTTCTCCTTCGCCTGAACGTAGAACTCCCTTTCGGAGTTATTGTGGCAGAAGACCAATTAAAATGCGCGACATCACATGTGCGCGAGCATTTATTATAAATTTTTCGTTGGAATTGAGTGAAAAATAGTTGAATGAAAGAACGAAAAGAAAGCAAAGGGAAAAATACACACATATACACCAACATGCACACCCAAATAAGAGAAATAAGAAGGTAACTAGAAGAAACCGAAGAGAAAATACCCTGGTTTAAGATTTATTAAAGCAATAATTTTATATATATTTTTAAAGATTGAAAATAACCAAAAAGTATATATTTTTTTTTATAAAAATAATTTTATATTTAACGCTACAGAAATCTCTACATATTTAAAACCCTTTTTGAAAAAGTGTTTTAAAATATTGATTAATTGGCAACATAGTTTTATTTTTATATTGTTATTTTATTTAGTTATTTATTTAGTGATTTAATCATTTTAATAAAAGTGTCTTAAAATTGTAATGTAAAATTGAAAAAGTAATTAGCAACATAGTTTTATTTTTATATTTAGTTCTTAATACATTTTGTTTTTTTTTTCATTTAGTTATTTATTCATTCAATTACTTATTTTATTATTTTTTATTTCATCTGCAAATTAAGATATTTATTTATTTTATTTCTTTACATTACCTAAACCTTTATTAAGCATATTTCTCGACACCTTTTAGGCGATTTCAAAACTCTAAAAATTTCTTCAGCATCTTCAATCAATATTAAATATATTTTATAATTAATTCATAAGGCTAATATTATATATAGTTGTGGATTTTAAAATAAGTGCTTAACAGTGATTAATTAGTTCTTAAAAACGGTTTTGATATTTCAAATATTTTATTGCATACTTTTAGACACATTTTTAAAAGGAATTTTAATTTAATTGCACTCTTTGAGGATTTTAAGGATTATAATTAAGGTGTTAAGTACGTTGAAAAAAATTTTCTAAAAAAAGAAGATACAATTTAAGTGGCTTAATTAAATAAAATTACTACCAAAATTATTTATGAAAACTAAGTGTGATTACATATAACTATTTCATGATATCATAAAAGCAAAGTAAATATTTGTATTATAACTATTTAAAACTAATGATCAAAATATTAATAAATATGTGTTAAAATTATATATTAAATATATGTAAATATAGCATTACAAATATTTAAAAAATAGTACAAATAATATCAATAATAAATACACAAGAACTACTGTAAATATTTAAATAACAGGGTATGGGAAGCAAACTCCTTCTCCAAACTCCATTTGAAAATTAAGTGAGAAATGGAGGCGAGTGCTCCTCGCTAACAAAGGAGCATCCTGGGAGTAGAATTGGTGCTAGTAAATTGGTAGGATAGTGGGTGTGGAGGTGGGTGCGGGTGTGGGTGTGTTACTATGTCTGGTTAAAAGCTCCCTCCTCTGCTGCCGCCCCCTCGTGCATGTTACAATGTTGTTAATATGACGCTTAGTAGTTATCTCACACCAAAAACACACACTCTCTACCCCCCTTAACACACACACACACCCAAGCATTGACAATGTTTTTCAAATTGACGACGCATTACACACACAGAGAGGGGCTTCCCCCCGCTCAAGTGTTGTAAAATTATTGGCATGCGAGCGATGCAGCAGCGTTTATTAAATTTTTCAAGTGCCACAACAAAGGCGAATAGCATAGTGAGTGGTGTGTAAAGTGTGTGTGTGTATGTGTGTGTGTGCGAGGTGTGTCTGTGTGTGTGTTGTTGTCATGTTGGAAATTATTTTGTGTCGGGACTCTGTGTCTGATATTTTATGTTGTATTAATTTTACAACTTTACAGGGGGGGGCGTTGGTGTAAAAAATGTTTCACAAAATGTACTTTATATACAAACAACATAGTTCAGACTTTATTTGAGTCTCTATATTTACATTAAAGTCGAACTAAAGAGTTTAATATAAAAGTATTATGAGTTGAAACCTTAAATGAAGTGAAGAAAAAAATACAGATATTTGCCAGAGGGACCTTTTCCAACATTTTTTTGTCAATCTCTCTTTGCGAGAGAATTTAATTGATCAAAAAGCTTGAACGTCTCTTTCCAACACTGATTTTAAGCCAAGGAATAATCTCACAATCTGATTGCTTCTTAAAGAAAAATAAATATAAAATTTTCCAGATACTTTAAGCACTAATGAAACCAGAATAATCTCTTTTTGCGGGAGAATTTAAATTATCAAAAAGCTTGAACGTCTTTTTCCAACACTGCTTTAAAGCCAAGGAAAAATCTGACAATTATATTGCTTTTTATTCTTATTTTTCACATTCTTTAAGGACTAAAAACCTTTAAATAATAATGCTCCACGTGGCAACATGTGTCCTTTAAAGGTTTTCCATTACAACTCTTTCCCTCTTCCTCTCTCTCTCTTACTTTGATAATGCATAAATACACACATTGTCTAATATTTGCCAAGGCTTCACTTCAAGTAGCAAAAAGAAAAATAAATACAAAAAATTAAACCAAAACTGGAAAACTAGAAAACTGCAGGAACCGGAAATGCTGAACCGGGTGGCCGGGAAAGGCAAGGGAAAACTCCCAAGGAAGGGAGCTTAACTGTCGTCTGGGGTTTTTAGAAATTTGTTTCGCTCCGTTCCATTGCCGTTGCCTGTCTTTCTGTCTTTGTAGAAGACGAAACTCCCCCTCCCCCTGTCCCGACCATCTTCTCCTCTCTGCACTTCATTGGAGCCGTGAACAAGTTTTGCCAACTATTTGAGTGAGTTTTCCATTGCATGTCGCCATTCTTATATTCGGTTTCCTCTATTCCTCCATTAGGGAGCTAAGCAAAGAGCAAACACACAAGACAATGGTTCTGCTTCTGGCTTGCACTTAGCCAAGGAAACTTGGCCCAAACTGTATCTCAGTTGCAGTCTCACAGTCTCAGAATCCCCATTTCCGGTTCATGTGTGTGTGTTGGTGTGAGCCAGTTGGCCAACTGTTCGTATTAAGCCGAGTGGTAAACAAAGATATGCACTACCAAGGCTTACCAGCAGTTACCATAAACCGAGCGCCGGAGCATATGCATATGCGATACAAGCCATGTTAAGCCGCTTACGCTTATGAGTTTCAGGCCTGCCAACCTGAGCCAACTAATGCCGCCTAATGAGTTCGTTGACGCTCGACGCGTACAGTTGCCGCAAGTACAGTCACGCGCGGTGGCAGTGTGGCCAGATTTTGTTTTGTTTTGTTAACCTCTTAAAAGATTTGGAATCGAGGCAAGAAAAAAAGTTGTAACTTGAGTAAAGTTTATAGGGTTTACTGTTATTTATTGCTTTTCATTTTAATAAGTCTTTAAAGTCTTCAAATATAATTATTGGAATGAATTTATAATGGAGTTGTAAAAACATTTAAAAACAATTAAGGTTAATATAACAAATAAAACGTTTTATTGATTTTTTTTTTGAATATATCTTTTTGCTTGATTAGGCAATTGTTTAACATTTGTAATCAATTTAATTTAACCATTTTTATTACCTTATTAATTTACTAAGAATTTATTATAACAAAAGATATCTTCGAAAAAAAAGAGAAAAAAAAAACCCATCAATAGATTCAACAAATTTGCCAAACTTTTCACTCAACAATGTGACCAGATCCCAGGAAATATATATATTTTTAATTTAGCAATTTTTCATTACCTGATTCAAATTCCAAGAGTTTATTCAGTTGAAAACGTCTTGAGCTTGTAAAATATTCCAAATTTTTCAACAAAAAGAGGAATACCCCATCAAAGTGTAAACATTGTTGCCAAACTTCTCTTAACAATGTGACCAGATCGGAGGGACACCCACTTGACATGGTCATTGAATCGCATACTGATTTCCGAAGCTTGTTAGCTGCCCGACCACTTGAAGTTCCTTTTGCTACCTATATCCTTGGATGCACATGCATCCGAATAATGGACCATTGTCCCATCATCTACTACATCGTTGTCGAACTTCAGCTGCTAATCAAAAGTGGATTGTGGACATCCTATACTCCAGCACTTAAAGGACACTCGAGCCGTCTCGAGCTGTGTTGCCAATTTTCACACAAGCCGAAGCAAATTAGAAACAATTTGCCATAAAGTGCACTTAAAATCGAGAAGCAAGAGAGAAGGACATTTTGTCAAATCAAAAACTGAATTTGAATTTCAATCAACTTGAATTAAATCAAAATTTGCAAAATGAAGTGACTGGGCGGACACACACACAAGGAGTGTGCATGCATACATAAAGCAGAGGAAGTGCAGCACGAAATTGGAATATAATTCTTATGAATGGGTCTGGTCTTGGGTCCTGTTGCTGGTCTGCTCTGTGCTCTGCTTTCGACCACAGCCACAACTCCTAGAGATGGTAATGGAGTCTAGGAGCTGAAGGATTTTAGCCACAAAAATTCACATTCACACAGCCAGAGAGAGAGAGAAGTGGGAAAGTGAAGCTTGGAGTTTCCACCGACCAAAAGCAAAAAAGATGAAAGAGTCCGGCATTCCAGGCCAACTCCGGAATGTCAAGTCTGCTGTCTATAATTTAGTGGCATATTCAATTTGCCAAGGAGCCCTTTTTCCTGCCCCAAAGAGAGGCAGGGAGAGACAAGGAGCTCTGTGGCTTTTCCAGCCACTCTGTCTGCATTTTCTCTGTACTGTTGATTAAGCATTGCGCACACGTAGTGGCAATTGATGCCCCAGATTCGCGCACCTGTTGTTGGCCAAGGCTCTCCACTGTCCACTGTCTGTCTAATGTACCACTGTTCCATGTCCCGCTGTCCCGCTGTCCGGCTGTCCCATGTCCAGTTCTTGTCTGGCGGCGGTGTCACTGGTTCTCCTCCAGCGCTTTCTCGCCTTGATTTCTCCACGCTTCAGGCACGTAGTTGGAGGTGTAAATGTTGACAGGGATCTGGTAATGCACAAACCAATGGTTAGATTGTTGGATTGTTGAATTGATGGATTGTCTAGGGTAAGGTTTGTGCAAAAACCTTTGGAAATTGGGGTTTATTGTTGAGAAAACAAGATAAAGATTAATCAGAAATTAAAGACACACTTTTTTATGATATATTCCTATCACTCCAAGGTTAAGAAACCCTAATTAAAAAATTAACTTGAAAATAACATTAAAATATAATTTTTCCTACATCTTTTATTCACTCCTCAAGCCAGAATTTGTTGGTAAAGAAATCCTTAATAATTAAAATACATTCTTATGTATTCTTTCACAACTCCTTCCTGTCCCTGGCCTTGATAAACTCCGGATAATCTATATAACCATCGCGCGAGGTGTCATCCCTCTCCAGAATGGGATCAATGAGCTTTTCGAGCTCTCCGTCGCTTAGAGTCCTTGCCATATGAATCTCTTTGCTGTTAATGCCTTCGCCATGCAAATGGATCAATGCCTTGTAGAGTTCACATCCATCCAGCTTGTTGTTGCCATCGGAGTCGTGCATTTTGAAGTAATGAAACTGCAGCTCAGCATCCGACATGTGATTGGTATCCATGGGCACTGGCATGTGCTCCTGGATGTGGCTGCGCTCCAGCTGGATGTTGCCCGTGGTCAAAATCTCTGGCGGCTGGTGGTGATGATGATGATGATGTGACTCCTGGTTATGATGGTGAAATATTGGTGTCTCCTGTTTGTATGAATATTGCGGGTGATCATGCTCTGGCAGGTGATAGCGTCTTGGATTGACGCCAGGCGGCAAGCGCTGGCCAGCTGCAAGGGCAGACAGGATCAGGAGGAAGAGCATCTTGTCAAGAATAGGCATATTGAGCTGTGGGTGAGATTATCACGTCTACAAGTGAAAATTTGTATAATATTTCTTAGAAAGTTCAAGGAAAAGCCAACTAGAGTTAAGGAAAATATGAAACACAAAGAGTTTTTCTTAAATTTAATTAAAGCCAAACTTAAAATTGTTTAAAAATTAAAACATATTTATTTATAACTCAAAATTTAATGTGTTATTAATAATATTCCATATTTTCTTACAGCTGCCGCCGCTTTAATGTCTGACGAAGTGCCTTTGGGTCGTCTATCGCAAATCTTCGATACGCTCACCAACCTCCAGCAGCAGCAGCAACTGCATCCGCATCCGCATTCGCATCCACATCCTCACCAGCAGCAGCAGCAGCAGCATTCTGTTTCCACGGATCAACGCCGCAGATCCGCCTCTTCGTCGCCTTCACCCTCGGCCAGTGCCTCGGCCTCGACTTCAGGGCGGGCCACGCCTTCTCTGGGTGTGGCCAGCCCGCTGAGTACTTTGCAATATTATAGTCATGCCAATAATTACTTTCTACGGCCACAAGATAGTGGCCTTGGCAGTGGCTACCTTCACACATTTCCCTCACATCTGTACCATCATCATCATCAGCAGCAGCAGATGCACCAGCAGCAGCCGCATCATCAGCTGCATCACCTGCAGCAGCACAGCCAGCCGCCCTCGTTGCCCACACAGCTGAGTGGCGGACGTGGCGGCGGCTGCCTTTCTGGCTCACAGTCGCTGCAAGGCTCACCGCTGCTGGCCAAGCGTGCCACCTCCTTCAGTGGCCAAATGCCATTAGTGGGTCAGGTGCGGGCTGGGACGGCAGGACCTGCTGCTGCTGCCTCTACACCAAACAGCCCCAGGTTGATGCCACGCCGCGTGGCAAGACCACCGCCTATACCAGCCAAGCCTGGCCAGGTGAAAGTCGAGAGCAGGGATCCTCCAGTCAGGGATCAGGCACAAAATCAAACTGCGACTAGTGTTAACCCTGTGCTGGCTGCCTTGGATGCACCAGATGCGCCCTGGCCGCACTTTTCCACGCTCACCGAACACCTAGATGTGCATCAGGTTAATAACTATGGACAGGCTTTGCCAGAGGTGAGTTTGGGGGAAGGAAAATATACGAAAAAGATACTTTACTAAACGATTCTCCATCCTTTTGAGCAGATTAACTGGCAGGAGCGCTGCCTGGAGCTGCAATTGGAGCTGCATCGGTCCAAGAATCAGGCGGGTCGTATACGCGATATGCTGCGCGAAAAGGTGAGTACTACACCAAAGGAGGAAAACTAAAGGGAAAAAGCGGGGAAAGTGTACTGAAAACCAACCCTAAGTGGACGTGTCCTGGCTGGGGAAAGGGGGGTTGCCTGATGATTAGCCCAAATGAGTTAATAAGTAAAAAGCAACGCCACACAAAAACATTAATTACTCAGAGGGGAGAGCGAGGGAGTCAGCCACATCTTGTGCTTAATTATGATTTATGAGAGCCACGGTTGAAACATTTTTACGACGTCCCACGCAATTATCATTCGACCAAACACAACAACACACACACAAGCTCGAGTGGCCAGGACAAGGGAAACAGGACCCAGCAGCAGCTCTAGAGAGATAGTGCAGCTGCCGTTAGTTGACACATGTGGCTGTGAAAAGCTGTGGAAAGCAGGGAAAACAGGAAACTACAGAGGCTTCACTGGGTAACCGAGTACGGCCTTCCTTCTCCTTGCTCATTATTAGCCTAATTAAGTCATTAGGCATTTGGCCAAGAGGCGCCATTGATGCAAAAACTATATGAATTATGTATTAGTCAAAATGTGAGAACTAAACCCACACTTCCATGCCTCTTGCCACAAAATGTTTCTGTTTCGATATTCCCCGGTGGTGTTGTTTCGCTTTCATCTGCACATATATGTATACAACATGTTGAGCCTGACATAAATTAATTGTGCTTCAATGATTTTTCGGTCCATGAATAATGCATAATGAGCAGCTGAACTGTAAGCGATCTCAGTGGGGGGAATGAGGGGTTAAAGTGCAAAGGGTTTTGTTGATTTTTGGGGCAACTATGTGAATTTTTAAAAGGGGGTTAAGCATTATTATTCTTTGTAAATATAAAGTAAATCAAGATGAGATTGTTAGATATTAGCAAAAGCAAATCAGACTTAAGTGTAGGCTTGTTTTTGGGTATAGTTAACCCTTTTAAGTGTCCAACTCTTATTTTAAAAACTGATTTTTTTCCTTTTATTTAAAAAATTCATTATAAACTAGTTTTAAAATAATTTTAAATACGACGTAAGCAATTATAATTAAGAAAATAAATAATTATATATCATGTTTATGCCACTTTTAAGTAATATTTATTTTAATGAATACATTTATAAATATGAATCTATAAATTTGGAGATTATAACCCAATTTTCAAAGTCATATTTATGGAAATTGGGTTATAATCTTCCAATTTTCAAATTCATATTTGAAAGCTAATTTAAATATGAGTCTATTATTTATACATACATTTTTTTTCAAGGAAAAAAACAAACCAAAATTTATATTAAATTAACTCTTTTATAAAAGGAAATTCTCTTTTTTAAACCATAAATCGGAATTATGTGACTTCACTACGACTTTTTTCCAACAAAAACAAACAAAATAATATTTTCACTTTCATAAATACAAAAAAAGTGCAATTCTGTTATTTTTTTAGGTAAAAAGTAAACATTCGTGCGAATATTATTATTATAAAAATTATTCGAGTGCCTAGCCAAGCTTTCAATATTTAATTGCCAATTTCCGAGCAGCAATCCAAAATGGCCGTAAAAGGTCAACAAAAAAAGTAGTTGAGAATATGGCAAAAGCACAATAAAAATAAAAACAAAAACAAAAAACAAAACAAAAAAGACCAAAAATAAACAAGAAATGCATAACTCGATGGCTCAAAGTATGCAATGAATATTTTATTTCTGTTTTATGCATTTGCCATTTGGCATTTCGCCTTTGTCGCTGCCATTCGTATGAGTTTCGGCTTCTACCCCCGCCCCCCCTGACTTTTCCGCTTTTCCACACTTTTTTCAGCTCTTTCCAGTTTTTCCCCTCAATTCGGGTGACTGTTGAACTTTTTGCCAGCTGCAATTCAAGTGCATCATAAATTTTAAATTAGTTGCACTAAACTTGAAATGGCCTGGACACAACTCGCTTCCTTCCTTCCTTACCTTTCCTTTCCGGCCATTAAAAATGCCAAAGCGAACGCCTTTTAATATGCAATATTATTTATAAATTTGTGACTCTCTCTTTTTGCATCTTTCGTTTCATTTGGCAAAAGAAAAAAGGGAAAGAAATCAGCAACAAAAATCAGAAATAAGAAATGGGAATTCAAAGTGGCTTTTTGAGGGATATTTTTGACTAATTTGGGTACTTAAATGACTCTTTATTTAAATAAATTATATTAATAAATTTTCTACAAAATTCAAATTTTTTGGGAACTTTAAAAAGGTGTCTTAATGATTTTGTATTTAAATAAATTATATTAATACATTTTCTACAACATTTTAATTTTTTGGGAACTTTAAAAATGTGTTTTAATGATTTTGTATTTGAATAAATTATATTAATAGTTTTTCTAAATTTTTTTGATTTTTTGTGTACTTCTAAGAGGTCTCTTAATAATTTTGTATTTCAATAAATTATATTATTAGTATATCTATAAAATTATAAAAAAAATTAATATAAATTAGGTAATTAAGGGAAGGAAAACTAAAAAAAAGGAATAGATTTATTTATCTTATTTATATATTGTTGTAAGATTTATGTATTTGATTAAATTTTGTAATTGTTGTAAATAGTTATTAGTATTAAAATTCCTCTCAAGCTGCAATTATTTATCATACTTTTAAACCTGAAAAGGAAGCTAATCCCAGATATCTTTCCTTTCCCCGTTTTCCTCTTGAAAATCCAAAAATTAAAGGGTATTAAAATGTTAACTTTGTGATGTCGTAAAATGCAAATTTTCCAGTCAAGCAAAAATTGTCTTAGTTTTGCTTTTGGTTTTTGATATCTGTATCCGTTGCATAATATAAAAGTTGAGTGCAAAAAGTTGCCCTTTCCCCCCGAAAAGAAAAACCTGGAAAAAAACACAGAGTGAGGAAAAGGAGGAAATGCCAGGAACAAGGACAAGAGCAATCAGAAGAGACGTTAAGCTCAGACCACAACCTTTTCAGCTGGACAAGAAAGAAACAGAAACATAAAGAGAGTAAGAGAGAGGGAGAGAGAGAGCGGTTGCTAGGTCCTTCGGCTTTGGCAACAATGTGCAGGACGTTGAAATTATGGCCAAGCATATTGCAACATTCTTGTTGGACAATAAAATTCAAGTTTATTACCAAAGCCATACCAGAACAACGGCCAAAAAGCGGAAGCCGAAGTAAACAAATGGAGCCAAAGTGAAAGGCCAACAAGCAGGTTCAACACACTGTTGCCAAATTTGTGCCTTAACTTAAATATATATATATATATTGGCAAATCTATAGATCTGTGAAGGGGAAAAATATAAAGGAATCCTAAAGGAAGCAATATAAACTATGAAATAACCAAATTGATTAACAAATTCAGCAAATGAAAGATTTCTCTATATAAATATTTGTTCACTCATTTGACTGTAATTAAATTAAATCGTTTTTGGCATTGTCAAATTTCGATTAAGTACCGCAAATCAGAAGGAAAATTGCCAACGTATGTGTATATAGCATATATATAATGTTCAGCCATAAACCCGGAATTGTAATTTAATTAAATTTTGCCCAAAAACCACTTTGATTTTGTACACCCAAAATGGCATTTTATCATGCGAAAGAACAAATAAAACATTTTCAATCACATTAAATGGGTTTTTGGGCAAATTTATTATTAAATATTAGAAACAAAATGCTAATTTTCAGTAAAGAATATTACATTTTTCATTTAAGGTACAAAATAGAGTTAAATTAAAAAAAAAAAACTCCATTTCTGAGAGTATACTTTGTGGCATTAAGTGGCAATATAGCATGGTCTCCAATGTCATTTGCTGCTCACTTGGTTATCCAATTTTTGTTTGGGCAATTTCCGGGAGGAATCCCCTTCTAAAAAGGATACCTAACTCCGCCGGGATGTGGCCATAAATCTGCGTGGCCCGCTGGCCATGATTGCACATTGCACATTGGGATGGCCGTCAAAGAGCAAACACCGCCAAAAGTGGCCACATTAGAGTGCCGTCATCTGCCGTAAGCTTCACTCTGTTTGTCCGAGCTCCTCTTGCTATCTCTTTCTATCTGTATAGCTCCCTCTCTCTCACTCTTGGTCTATCTCCATCTCTTTCTGCGTGTTTGCGAAGCGCGTTAACGCGTTGAAAGCAGCGCTTAGAGGCAAATGACCGTCCGCCTTGTCATCCATTTCAATTTTCGTTGCAAAACGCAAAATCCCACAAAAGCTACAAGGGGAGACATAACTGAAGAGATCGAACTGGGAAATACTCTCGATAATAGATCGATAGGTTAATCGATAATAGTCTTTAACTGATGGTACTAAATTGTGGATGGTTTTCTAACGATAATAACAAACATCTTTCGATCAATTGTAAGTTCCTCCGATTTAAACAATAATTTTGCCCGCTTCGATTTTTTGTTTTTTGTAATTAACAATTAATTATTTTGGGAAAAGGGTTTTTGATGGATAGCAGTTAAAATTTTATGAATTTCTAAATATTTTACGATCGATAATAATGACCAATCGTTAAGTTCTTGATTAATTGCAAGTATTTTCTATTTTTCAATTTTTCTTTTTTTATTAATTTTTAATAAATTCTTTTAAAAAGCCTTTATCTTACGGGTGGTAAAAATGATTGATAAACCGATACAATTTCGATATATGGCGGAAAAGTCTAAATGCACATCGATTAAGTTGCGAAAAATTGATATTATGACTCCTATATATCAACTATTTTAATTTAATTCAATAGCTAAAATATCGATACATCAAAGTTTGGAATATTTTCTATATCATGTTAATATCTAAAATCTTTTTATATATAATATAGGACTTTTCCTTTCAATATAAATCCTTCCTAGATAAAATATTTTGTACAACAAGAAACATATTATTATTTATATTTTAAAAATTCATGTGTAAAATACTTGTAGTAGAAACCCAACCTAACAGCAAAGTCAAAGAACCCTGCTTTTGAAATCATTTTCGCAAACGTGAAACGCTGACAAAAGTTTGTTCCCATTGTCGATTAATATGAACACAGATGCAGGCAGGCAGTTGAAATGCGTGCACAACACACACCAGCACACACACACACACCCGCAGACACACACAGCTGCAAATATGTGTGGCATCTGTCAGGATGGTGGCACTTCCTGGCAACAATGAAGCATCCGGCAGATATTCCAGTTGCAGGCCCAGTTTCAGTTTCAGTTTTTGAGCCCCCATAGGCATAGCTGGGCATTGGCTACACTGAAAATAAATAAAACGAATAACTTAAAAATATTATTTAAAATATATTAAATATTTCGTTTTACTTATAACAAAAATTATAACATATTATCACAATTATAGCAGTGTAATAATTTCCAAACTTTAAGTAATAACTTTTATATTATTTTTAAATTTTTAAGAAAATTAAGTACCTTTTCCATAAAGCTCTAAAATCTTAACATGTTTCGTATTTATAAAAAAATTATAACAGTGTACTAAGAACATCAGAATTATGGCAGTGTTATAATTTCGCAGGTTTATGTGTTATACTGTTATAATAAAATATTTATAGCATTAATTTAATAAACAAAAAGCTTAAATATGTCCAGTAAACTTCTCTCCACTCGAAAATCGATAACAACTCCAAAACAATTCAAAATTTTCCTCAGTGTAGCGGAAAAGAGAGTGCAATGAATATAGGTAAAGGCAGGGGTGGCGGGACAAAGGATTGTCGTCCTTTTCATGCCATTTTCATAGGCATTGCAATTGTTGTACTGTCGTGCCGGGAAATTGAAAATGCTCGCCTATGCCTATGCTGTACAAGTAAATGCCAATGACTTCTATAATTAATCGATAAGGGGGCTTAGCGGTAGCCTGGAAATCGTTCAAGTATTTTGGCAAACTCATCGTTAAATTAACTCTCAAGAGAGAAAACCATGAATTTTTAATTGCTAAATTTTTATACAACAATGTCAGTAAATAATTTAATATCATTTTGTAATAATCAACGATTAATTATCGTTCATCAGATACAACTCGATATGGATTCATATTTCTCAAGAATATTTAGCATATTCATTCCGTTTCTTTTGGTTTATTTCAACACTCAAATAAAACTATTCGTTATTGAAAGACTTTTAGAGTTGTCCGAAATTCTGGGGAGTTTTTTAATTGTGGAACTTTTTGAATAAGCAAAAAAATGTTGACAGCTAGAGCAGGAAGGATATACAGAGAGAGTGGAAGAGGGAGCAAGGACTCTGAATGCCTTTGCCTTTTGTGTTTAATTAAAATTTTTGACAACTTCGTGCCTCGGCATAAATTGGGCATCGATGCAAGGGACGAGGAGAAATGCCCCAAAGGCAGCTCGACTCGGTAAACTTGTCCAACTATTTGAGCAATTAGAAGAGGAATCCTTTCTGGCCCGTTCCGTAGTGGAGTTGGAATCCTGGCCAGAGCAACCCTTTCTCCCAATTTCTCCCTTATAATTAGTGAACAAAAAATGCGTACATACATACTACAACCTCTGTGTGTGAGTTGGAAATATTTTCAATGGATTTTTCTCGCCTTGCGGGCAAATTTTCCATGTGTCAAGGAGATTCAAATTGTTTCTTAGACACACACACCCACACATGGAGCCTACATTTTTGTTCCGTTTTTTGATTTGGGACTTTAAGAGGAGTGTGGAGTGTGTGCAGGAGAGCCATGACGATGGCCTGCAAAATTAATGGCCATCAGTCGCATAATAAATGAAGCGTTCCTCTTTGCAGAATGGCTCTCTTTAGTCCTGGTTTTGTCCTGGCCACGCCCACTACTTGAATGGGGCGTACTCTCCGCCATGGACAAAAGAATAAAAAAAAAGACTGCCGTCAGGAAGAACAAGCGCAAGAAAAACGCTTTCTAAAAAAGTTTTCCATTCTTTTTTTTTGTTTTTGTTTAAGGCAATCTTTTTTAGTTGTACTCAGTAGCAGGCTTTGGTCCTGGAAGTTGTTGGGAATTTTGAATTAGTTGGTTTAGGTTTATGTTTATACAAATAAACAACTCGTAAACCCCTAAAAATGCTACAGTTTTCATTTATTTTGTGTTCCTAAGGGTATAAGCCAATCTTCTATCAGTTATTGGTATTTCAAGCCGGATGGTGCTTGCGTTTAAACATAAATTTAAATTTTAATAAAAGTCTGGGTGTGACCTCCCTTTCCCCTTAATCTTACTTAAAAGATAAAAACTTGAGAATTACAAATATAAAAATAAACATTATGATGCACATCAGTAAAACCCTGAATATTTGGTCCTTCGAGCCGGATATTTCTGATCCGTTGCTTAAGCTTTATTTAATTTGTATAGTTTTTTTAAAAACAAAAATTTTGTATCTTAAAAAAGAGCCCAAATGGGTATTTCATAGTCGAGTTAGCTTTGTTTTTTATTATTTTATTCCACTTTTTTTCTGTGCTTTCCACGGACAAAAGAGCGAGAGAGGGGGCAGCGAGGCGGCAGAGGGGATATAACAAACTCTGTCGCGACAAACTCATTTTGTGTATGCAGCACACATGTTGGCCACGCTCGTTTATTCATTTGAATTATTCCCAAAAGCGCATTTAATTTTAATTATGCGTGACAATGCCTCATACAGCAAGGCGGCCCTTCACGCTCCCATTGCCGTCAAGATTACAGACGACAACAGGACTAGCAGTAGCGGTAGTAGTAGTGGTGGGGAGTCCTTTTCGTCCTGCCTTCTTTAAATATGCAGAAAAAAAATTGTACACAAACTACAATAGTATATATTTGTTTGTTTTTTAAGAAACATATTTCTGTGTCGATGCCATTTGTTGCAATGCCTGGAATTACATTTTTGCCTGGTTCTTTTTCTTACATTTATATTTTTTGGTTTCTGTTGGTTTCTGTTGCTGCTAATTCGCAGACCGCCTAAAAGTAGGCAGCAGCACACAAAAATCTCTCGGCATTGCAAACCGGAAAACGGAAGGAGGACAAGCAGACAGAAACAGGAAGTAGTTGGAAAATGGTCGGGAATGCCATTTGTGAGCACTGAGAGAAGATCTTAATGTCAAATGAAATAGAAAAAATATATTAATATTAGTTTTTTCTTATAATTAAATTTATTTAACTTGTTTTTATTTATTTATTATTTATTACTATAATATTTTTTAAGCTAAATATTTCTTGTTTATATTTTAAGGTAGTAGAATAATGTTTTTATATTGTTCTAAGATTTCAATAAGTTCTTTTGTATTTATAAATTTATAAACTTAATAATTTCTGTTTAAATTGGTGAATTTAATTTAAATCTTATCTTTAATTTCTTTTCACTGCAATTTACATAAACAAAGTGTAACTCACACAAATGCAAATGACAAAAAATGTGTGCCGCACAGCAGCAACAAGAACAATAATACAAAAAAAAAAAGAAAGGGGGAACAAAAAAACAAAACAAAACAACAAGCGGAAACAATGCAAAAGGACATTGGCATAGAGGCATTGGGCGGGCAAGGCATAGGCAGGATACGATTGAGGGCGAGCTCACAAAATCAAATAAATATTTCAGCTCAAAAATATTTGCCAGCATTTTCCCTCATTCCTTTGGCTAGGTCCTTTCCTCCTTTTTTTTTATATATACAGCAATTTATACATATTTATATGTATATGTATATGCACACACATAAGTATATATATTTGTGCGAGTATTTGTCCAGCTTTATGTTGAGCAACTGAAAGTGAGTTGTGGCCAAGGGGAAGTTGGCTTATGCCCGACTGTTGACAAGGAAACAGCATACAAAAAAGAGAGAAAATATATGGAAAACAAGAAAAGGAGGCAGCAGCATTTGAATGTAGGACACGAGCCGCCAGCAGATGGACTACAAAAAAATATGGTTAGGCAGGAAGGACGAACGGCGACAGCAGAGGAAGAGAGTTCCTTGAAAAGTGACCTATCCCTGGGAAATGACAAAAAGCCATGGTAATGCGGCCAAAAAAGCTGCAGAGATAAATATGTATATATATATCCTTATAAGAGATAATCAATATGACAATGCATTAAGTTTGGGATTTATTTTTAAAGATTTTTAGACCTTAGTTATTTCCCTTTTGAGCAAGTTTTTCTCTATAAAAAACAATCCAAAAAAATATGAAGACAAGGCTTACAAGCTACTAAACGACAGAAAGGATATATGTACTTTAAGATCCTTTTTTCTCTGTCTTATATTTTTTTTATTCCCACACTTAATTCATTGCCGCCTTTCCGGCATAAAGCATGATTATGCCTCTGCCGGCAATTAATGCTTGCTTGCTTTTACACTCAGCTTTGTCTGTCTGCTTTCCTAAGTTGCTTTTCTTGTTTTTCCCATTTTTTATGCTTCTTTTCTCTTCTTTTTCCTTTTATTTTTTTGTGTGTTGGTTAGAAAACATTGAAAACCACAGCAAAGTTGTGCGTTAAGCGGCTTTTGGCCATGTATTTTAAGCCTTTTATGTTGTAATGTATAACTCTGACTTACACACGGAATGGTAGCGGGCACTCAAAGTAATGCCAAAAAATTATTTTAAGCGGATTGCAACGAGATGAGCAAAGGAAAGAGAAAAACCTTTAACCTCATGGCCAAGGATACGCGCCAAAAGTCGCCAAAAATTTATGAAAAACTACAAAAGGAAATGGAGGGGGATGTAGAGAGGAAAAAATATATAGTGGGTATAGGAGAGTGGGAATAGAGAGTGGGAATAGGAAGTGGTAATAGCGAGTGGGATTATTCCGCATTCAGGAAATGGTTTGAGACGTACTCAGAGAGAAAAAATGTAGTTTATAAAAAAAAGTAAATTTATAGGCTTAAAACTAAATTTTTTTAGGCTTATAAAAAGTAGCGAGTGATAGGAGCGAGAGAAAACAGCGAGTGGGAAATGGTTCCAAAAAACCCGGCTAATAAAATATTTAAGAAATGTCAAAGGAATATTATGAAAATTAGCAAGTGATAGTAGCGAGTGCTAATAGCGAGTTGGGTAATTTTACTTATAGAAAATGGTTCCAAAAGAACACAGAGAAAAACAAGTAACTACAACAATTAAAGTAAAGCTAATAAAATTTTAATTTAAAATTTAATAAATATCAAAAGAATATTATAAAAATTTTGCGAGTGATAGTAGCGAGTGGTAATAGCGAATTAAGTTGTTTTACATACGGAAAATGGCTTCCAAAGGACACTGAAAGAGAAGCTAATAAAATAGTAATGAAGCTCATAAGATGTACAATTTAATTAACAGAGAATATTATACAAAATAGGGAGTAGTAGTAACGAGTGGGAATATCGAGTGGGTTTATTACAAATATAGAAAATTTCAGCACAGATCAGTTAATACACCAAAAGTAGAGCTAAGAGGAAGTAATTTTAATTGAATTCAATACAAAATTAAAACCAATATTGAAAATGATTTTAATGACGAAATCGATGATTTTAAAATTAAATAAAGACACACTAAAAGTATAAAGAACATATCTTTAATAAATATATAAATTTCCAATAGTTTCAGCATTCTTTTTCATTTTATTCGTAATATGTTTCGTGTCTAATACTTTTCTCTATGTGCTTGTATATTTATGTTCTTGTGAGGGATTAAAAAGGGTATTAGCCAGTTGTTCTCCCCCCCCTTTCAGTTATTATTGCTGTTCACAGTTGTTGGGCTTTGGTCAACAATAGCAGGAGTTTACCCTTCGCCACGTATCCTCCCACCCCTCTCCTTCGAAAAACAGGCGACAAACATTCACTTAACAATGCCCCAGTAGGTAAGGGTGTGGGCTTACCCTGGGGCTATGTTATGTCCAGTGTGTGTACGCTTATATCCAGTGATGAAAGCCAAACAATTCCTGGCTGGCTGGGCTAAAAGCTAAGGGCTAAGAGCTAAGAGTTGAGAGCTGAGGACTGAGAGGTAATTTAAAAGGTGTCGCGATGTCGTTTTCGGACTCAATTGAGTGGTTGGGTCACTGGCATCGTCACTCATCGCATTAGTGTTGTCTTCCAGTGACTTTCATGGGACTTAACCTTCATATAGTTCACTCTTAAACCAGCTGAGTACATTTTCCTCTTCTCCCATTTATTATATATATATATATATATGCTTTATGCCGGAAAATATGTTTTATTTTCTTTTTGCTTTTATGGGTTTTATTCTCGGTACTCTTAGGGGGATTTACCTTTTTTTCTATAAATTAATTTTCCTCGCTCAACACTCTCAAATATATATCTTTTGTCTGTCTTGCTTTCAACTTTTTTGAGATGAAACCTTTATATAAATTCAGTTTCTTTAAGCTTTGACTTTATGTTGGTTTACTTACCTTAAACCCTGATTTAGATTTAATTAAATAACTAAATACTAGTAGTAAAGTCTTATGTATTTTAATAAATAAATTTAATTACTTTTAAGCCAAGAGTTTTATTTTACTTCCTTTAAGTTTCCCTGACATTTATCTCAATTGAAAATCATATAAATATTTATTTCCTAGTTTCTGGACAATATATATTCCCTGTGTGCGTGTGTGTCCTTGTTTCTGAGTATTTTGCTAGCGAGCAGTTTACATAAATTTATCGAGTTGGCAGGCCTGACATGTTAAGCGTTTTGGCTTAATTGCTCAACAAGTTGGCCTCCTGCTGAGCCCGCTGCCACAAAAAGGAGCATGTGGGGGCTAAGTGGGACACGGCCCTAAGCGCAAAATATATATTTTTGCATTCCATTGGATTGGGATTTCGTACATATGTGTGTCCGTGTGTGTCAATGTGTGTATTTTGTGTTTCTGCGTTTCGCCACCTGCCAGGATATTTGCAGGATTGACAGCCAACCTGCGGGGCAAGGAGAGAGGGAAAAATATGCCATTCCAAGTGTCAAGTTGAAGTTGATATTTGAATGAGATAAATTTACAAGGGCAGAATTTATGCCATTAACGGACATACATGTTTATGGCGGAATTCATTAACTTTATTGTTTTAGGTGAAGGGTCATCCTAAAATTTACCCGTTTGAGGGTCTGCTTTTAATTTAAAAATAAAAAGGTGGAACAAGAATTGAAATAATTAAATACTTGTACATTATAAAATTTGCTTTAAATTGTTTAATATTGTTGATAGGAAAATATTTGCTTTTCTTTAATACTTATTCGTTATTCGTTACTAGTTACTTGGTACTCCTTACTTGTTATTCGTTATGCGTTACTCAATATTTTTTACTCGTTAGTTCTCACTTGTTTATGATAACATTACTCATATTTTATCTTTACTCGTTAGCCATTACTTGTTGCTCGGTACTCTAACTCGTTAAATATTAATTGTCAATTTACTCGTTACTAGTTACGCTTGCTTTGTATCCTTACTCTGTAAATATCTATTGTTATGGAATATTGTTTATGGAATAGTTACTTGTTAATCATTACTAGTTTCCTTTGAATGCTACTCCTACTCGTTAAATAATTATTGTTAATTTAAGCTAATTCACAAACAATTTCTTCCTGTGTCCTTTTGCCTTATGTTGTGTTGACAGCCAATCTGTATCCTTTTTTGTTTTTTTTTTTTTGCACAATTAAATTGCTGGGACTTTCTGATCCCGAGATCCCAAATCCCTGCGATCCTGACAGGAGGACTCAAGGCTGTCTCCCCGTCCCCTTAATTGGCACTCGGTCGCATTTCGCATTCTGTTTAAGCCTCTCCTCCCCCTTTGCCCGAACCTGTCTCTCTGAAAAAAGGTCAGCCGAAAATCAATAGCGGCAACTAATGTCCTTACTGGCTGCTCCTGCTCCTGCTCCTGTTACCTACCGAGAGCGACGCGTCGGGGGTCTTCCTTCTTTGGTTTGATGTTGACATGTTGTCGTCATCATCATCGCTCGCTGACGACGACGACGTTTAATTTAAAATTCAAATGCAAACATGTTTGGCAACGCGAACCGTGGAAACAAGGAGTAAAGCACCATGGCGAGGGGTGAGGGAAGGCAGAAGGGAGAAGGGAAAGCCGGAAAAGCCGGGAAAAGCCGTGCAGTTACCTACTCGGTGGGAGTCATTAAAATTCGCAGGCGGCCAAAACATGTGGCCAACTTGCTTGCTCGGCCGCTCTTTAAGGTTAAGCGACGCGAATTCTCCGACTCTCCCGCACTCTTTTTGTGTGTGAGTGCGTGTGTGTGTGTGTGTGTGTGTGTGTGTGTCGGCTTTAATGTACACAATCAGAGCAGGAAAGTATGCTACAGGATGCGCCAGGACGATGAGGAAGGAGCAATCAGCAGGCCCGATTCATATTCACCATGGCAGCAGCGGGCAATGGGCAGCGGCAACAGAAAGTCCTCGGAGACACCGACAAATAGGGGGAAATTTCACGTTAAAAAATTTTGTTTTGGGTTAAGATTTTTAATGGGTTATTTATTTATTTTTTATAATATTTGCTTTAATTATGTAAATGTATTATTTCATTTTGTTATACATTTTTTTAAATACAATTTTTTTTTAAATTTATATTGAAAATATTTAAATTTTCTCCTCCGAATAGACCGAATTTAAAAAGATTTTTATTCATAAGGAATTTTTTGTAAATACTTTGTCAAGAAATCCAACAATTATTATTATTTTTTTAACCATATTCAGATATAAATATTTAAATTTATTAATAATTGTTGGATTTAATGATAAAGTATTTGCAAAAATTCCTTATGATTAAAAACCTCTTTAAATTCGGTTTAAAAGTATGCTATAAAATTAATATTTTCTTTTAATAGACATTATTTGAAATGATATTGAAAATATTTAAATCTTTACTTATAAATAACCTGAAAAATAATGCTGTTTTAAAAGCATATATTATTTGTGGGATTTCATGTTAAAATATGCAAAAAATTCGTTAATTTTGGCAATCTTTTTAAATTCGTTCTAAAAGTAAGCTAATAAATATAGTGGAAGTTGTTAATAAGATAAAATCACAAGCATTTAGGTTCTAAAACTTATTCTTAAATGTTTTTAAATCCAAATTCAATGTGGCACTTCTCTTAATTACCATTAATATTAAATTATTTTTATTTTATTATTTAATTATAATAATAATTTTTATGATACCTTAAAAAGAGATTGTAAGCGTTTATTCTATAATTTTTAAATACAACCAAGGGTTAAGGTTTAAGAAATGTCCAACAAATAAAAAATCCCGCTGGCAGGACCTTCTGAGCAAACCGTTATTCCCCGAGAAAATTCCCCACAAAAACGAAACTAGAACGAAACTCACCACAGAGAACCCAACATGCGGCGGAAGCGCACACACACATGCGCATTCCCCGACAGCTGTTCGGCAGCATAGCGGTGTGCCTCTGTGTGTATCTGTGTCCCTGTGTGTGTTTGTGTGTGTCAATGTGTGTGTGTGTGTGTGTGGGTCGGTAAATCACAACCATCGCATGGCACACGGCAATCAGTTTGTCTTTGGCTGCGTAACGCGTTGCGTGCTCCGTGCTCCGTGTTCCGATAAGTCCCGGAGTCTCCGCCGTATTTTCCGCCGTATTTTGTTTCGCGAAAAGAAAAAGTGAAATTCCCGGCCAATGTTCGAGGAATATTTTTTTGTATGAATTTTTTTGTTGAAACAATCAAACGAATTATCAAAAAGTCA
>VNJR01012461.1:0-19595 GCA_008042585.1 Drosophila punjabiensis | reverse complement strand
TAACCAAAAAGTACATTTCACAGTGCGCTGATTTTGTGGGCCATTCTGAGCATCGTTTTTGACACTGCACCGGCTTAATTGTTTGTAATTAAAAAATTTTTCAAGGTCGATTACAGAAAATCGGAGCGGGTGCTCTGGTGGACGGTGGTAAATCCCTGGCTACGCTATTAATTTGTTTTAATATAAAATGCCGGCCGGCCGGCCGGCAATTTAATTTTTGTATCACATACATATGTATGTACGTACATATATCGTGTGTAGTATGTATGAATGTGGCGGCGTCTGAAAATTGATTCCTGCTCATTATTTCATTAAGAGTATTCTGCCAGCTGGCGGGAAGAAAAGAGGAGTGCGGCCTATCAAATTGTCTCCCGTGGTCCGTGCTTTTGCAGTTGCAGTTCGATTTGATTTCATGAATGGCCGGAATTGTATCAATTGAATGTTTGGTCTTGTTATCGCAGCCTTTTGATCGTCGATAATTAAGTTGGGGGTGTGTGTGGTGTGTGGTGTCTTTGCTCTCCGGCTAAATAGATTCGAATTATTGAAGCACCGCCTCTGGCTTAATGAACAAATCAATTTGCCTAATGGTAATCCAATTGACTTGATTCGCCTTGGGGTTTCCCAGACTTTTTATTTTTGAAAACAAGTGCAAATTAAAGTTGTAAGACCAGGCGAATCGATCATTTGTTTTCATATCCAATGTGGCCGTTTTAAAGCGTCCTTGAATTTACCAAAAATAATTTTTTGCACAGACAAAAGTGAATATGACGTATTTTGTATAATTTTATGTATTGACAACTTTTTATTGGACAAGGTATTTTCATTAATGAATGGCGATATGCTAGATAGAGTAAAAAAACATATGTTAGCGTAAAAAACATACATATATGGGCATTTTCAGGATGGCGATGGCTATGATGATGGTGAATAGTGAAAAAAATATAACATAAGTAAACTTTTTTTTGAAATTTATTTTCTTACTTATTACAGAAACTTATTTTTGATTCGTATCGAAAAATCTCGCACATGTGAGATATGGATGTATGTACTACTACATACGGCGGAGAGCAAAATTGAGTGCATGTTCACGTTTCTGACTTTGGTCATCAATAAAAACACAACCACACAAGCAAATCCAGCCACTATTTTTTATTATTCTTATTTTATATATTATTAATTTAAGAGGGAAACAACAACATATCGGATAAAGTCAAATACTTAGAATAAAAAAACAAAATAAACTCATTTAAACTCAATTTTTCACGTTTCAACAAAATTTAACAACGAAATTAATTTTAGTTTGTTTGCAATAACTTCTGATATGCGTTTTGGCATACTCTCGACCAAATTTTCAAGGATATCCTTCGGAATTCGACTCCATTCCGCTTCAACGCGATCCCAAAGGTCGTCAATGTTTTTTGGCGCTGCTTGGTACTGCCCAAGCCGTCTTTTCACAATTGATCAAAGATTTTCAATAGGATTGTGGTTTTGTGGTTTTGAATTCGTTCTCCGGGTCGAAACCAACAGTACTGTTTTTGATCTCTCTGAAAACGGATGAATGGATGACTCATCAGACCTGACAACTCGTTTCCAATCGTCAATGGTCAAATTTGTATGACTTATAGCAAATATTAAGCGAGCCTTGACATTCTTTTCGGATAATGCAGGTTTATTTTTTAACGCTGGATGTGTATCCGATGTCCTGCAATGTTCTTCTAGCACTCATTCACTGACATTTTTGTTTATGGCCAGACAGGCAGCTTTTGGTGTTAAAAGCTTGTTTTTTCGCATTTCAGACAGTATTAGATGAGCATCTGAGATCTTCAATCATTTTTTTCGGCCTGCAACTTGAGGCTTGTTCACAAAAATCAGCTTCGCTCCGCAAAAACACGCTTATTAGCTTAAAGGCCACCGAAAATACACTCATAAAAATGTTTACCTAAAATCGTCATAAAAAAGCCGCTTTTCGCCGGTAGGTTAAGAAATTCCCCATTAAAACGGAACCAAAGGCGAGTCGCCCTAGATTCAAGAAAAATTTTTCCTAAAATCAAGAAAGAAACTTTCTTAAATGTAGGGCGGTTTTTTTTTTTGAATCTAGAAAAATTTTCTTGTTTTAGGGCGATTTGCCGTATTTTTTTAATACGGCGATACATAAACTTATTCTTCCCAACATAGATGTTTTTCCATCTCTTTATTGTTTTATATTTAATTATAAAAAAAAACTATATTTTTTGTATATGTAAATGGCGCTGTTGAAAACCATCAACCATTAAAAACAAGACATTTTTTAATGTAAGGGTAATTTTTTATTAATTAAGACAAAGAATAAATACTTTTAGAGTAAGTAACTGTCAAGAGTAGATACTTGCTACTTATGTATGTAGTAGCACATACATATCTAAGTCTTGGCCGGCAATCGTCACTTCATGCTGGGGATGTTAGGACCAGTTGGTAACTACATATAAGCGCATTTGTGCGAGATTTTTCGGCGTGAATTCTCGCCATGGTTTCACGAAACATCGCCCGTAGATTTAGGAAGAAATTAAAAGAAGCAAATCAGAAAACCTTGCCCTAAATTGAAGGAAAAAAGAAAAAATAACCATAAAAAAAGTTTTTTAAGGTGGCTTTCCTTGTTTTAATGGTGCCTTGCCTTCAATTCAAGGAAGCCCTTAATACTAGAAAAATTTTCTTAGATTTATGGCGATTATTTTTTACGGCGAATTTACTTAAATGTAGACAAATATTTTTATGAGTGTAGCATTAGATCAAATATATCGGTAAATCTGGATGATGTGTGCTGATAAGAGATGTGAAGAAGCGAAACTGGGTAAATTTGAGTTAATGTGAGTGTTTTGCGTTTTTTAATTATAAGTATTTGGTTTTATCTGATATGTTGTTGTTTCTTTCCTAAATAAATAATATATTAAATAAGAAAAAAATTAATTTCTTTTTGGATTTGCTTGTGTGGTTGTGTTTTCATTGATGACCAAAGTCAGAAATGTAAACATGCTCTCAATTTTGCTCGCCACTGTAAGTAGCAAGATCTACACTTGATAGTTATGGCAATTTAAGGTAAAAAAATGTTTTGAGTCATGAAAGTCCAAAAATGAAATTTTCGAGTTATGTTAAATAAAGATATAATATAAAGCGTGGAAATACATGGCTTACAAAAGTAAAAACAAAAATCCAAAATGCGTATGCTCTTAAAGCTAAGGAAGGAACCCTGGAGGGGATGCTAGGGAGTGACTGCCATGACATGCGGGCAAGTTTAAATTGATCTTAACGAAGCTTAATTGATTGTGGCTGTATGAGTTGGTGCGTGTGAGCTCATTGTGTTTGTCTGCGAGAGAGTGACAGAAAGCGCTCTACACTGAGCGAAACGTACACTCATAAAATTTTTCACTTAAAATCGCTTTAAGAAATTCGCCATAAAAATGGATCCAAAGGCGAGTCGCACTAGATTCGAGAAAATCTTGCCCTAAAATTAGGAAAGAAACTTTCTCAAATCTAGGCGATTTTTCTTGAATCTACAAAGCAATTTCTTGTTTATAAGGCGATTTGCCCTATAATTAGGAAAGAAACTTTCTTAAATCCAGGGCGATTTTTCTTGAGTCTAGACAATTTTTTGTTTTTGGGCGATTTGCAAAATGATGGATGTTACTTTCGATTGTTGCAATGTTTTTCAAAACGGCAATACATCAATGTATTATTAATTTCAACATTGATGTTTTTCCATCTCTATTGGAGGGTAAACTGTTGTGTATTTTTTTACATTTATTGATGAAAAACTCTATGTTTGCTGAAAACTATCAATCATTAAAGAGAGAATTTTTTTATGTTTAATTTAAGGGTAATATTTAACGAATTAAGACAAAAAATAGTAACTTTAGAGTAGGTATCAATCAAGAGTAGATCTTGCTACTTATGTAGTAGCACATACATATCTAAGTTTGGCCGGCAACCGTTACTTCATGCTGGGGATGTTAGAACCAGTTGGAAACTATAAACGCACGTGTGGGAGATTTTTCGTCATGAATTTTCGCCATAGTTTCACGAAAAATCGTTAGTAGGTTTATGAAGTAACGAAGCCAATCAGAAAACCTTGCCCTTAATTTGAGGAAGATATATCTTTTTTTGAGTGTAGTATCTGAAAGGGCCGGTTCTCACACAAAAGTCGGAAAAGAAATTAAATCATAGTTTGCAGTGTATTTAAAATAAAAGAATGCACACTTCGCTAATGTGGGTTTTCCAAATTTTAAAAAGAAATTTTTTAAATTTTTTGCAAATAGCTGGTTTTATCTAAAAGTACAATTTTTTGCGTGAAAGTGAGTGACTTTGTCAAAACAGTGTGAACTTATCGTATTAATTTTTTGTGAACTGTGAATTCAATTCTTTAAACACTATCTGCCTCAATTTATTTTGTCTTGAACAATAAAACGTTGTCAAGTTAAATGCAGATAGTATGTAGCAATCAAAGTCTTACTTCATATGAAAGGATTAGAAAGCCATTAAGGACAATTATTTCTTAATTTTGCTGATTAAATACCCTTGCAGATTGAAATTGTATTTATAAATATATATCTATTTATATCTAAAATAATATAAAATATCTTCATTATTTTTATACACTCATAAAAACATTTTTCTAGATTTAAGAAAAATCGCCGTAAAAATTAATCGCCCTAAATCTAGTTACTTTCTAAATCTACGGGCGATTTTTCGTGAAACCATGGCGAAAATTCATGCCAAAAAATCTCGCACAAATGCGCTTATATGTAGTTACCAACTGGTCCTAACATCCCCAGCATGAAGTGACGATTGCAGGCCAAGACTTAGATCTGTATGTGCTACTACATAAGTAGCAAGTATCTACTCCATAAGTAGCAAGTATCTACTCTTGATAGTTACTTACTCTAAAAGTATTTATTTGTCTTAATTATTAAAAAATTAGCCTTACATTAAAAAAAGTCTTCTTTTTAATGGTTGATGGTTTTCAACAGCGCCATTTACATGTACGAAAAATAGAGTTTTTCATAAATTAATAAAAAACTCATTTTTTTATAGGTAATTAGCGCAGTTGAAAACCATCAACCCTTGCAGGGTATTATATTTTAGTCAGAAGTTTGCAACGCAGTGAAGGAGTCATACCCGAACCTATAAAGTATATATTCTTGATCAGCATCAACAGCCGAGTCGACCTAGCCATGTCCGTCTGTCCGTCCTTTTCTACGCAAACTAGTCCTTCAGTTTTTAAGCTATCTGATTGAAACTTTGCAGATAGCCTTCTATATACTCTCACTCGTTAACAAGTCGGAACGGCCGTAATTTTGTAGAAAAATATTATAACTTCACTGTTTTTAACATATCTTGATTATTCTCGGTTATGAGCTTTATATATTATTTCTTTTTAAATTTCGGATTTAATTTTATAAAAATCGCGTCTCTATATTATGTAGCTACCATAAGAACGGTCGGGAAATATTTAGAAAAAATATTATGATATAATAGTCCGATTTTTATGAAACTAACTCCGAAATTCACGAATAATATGATAAGCTCATATGGCAGCTATATGATATAGTTCTCGTTCCGACTTTTATACGAGTGAGAGTATATAGAAAACTATTTACAAAATTATTTTCAGATAGCTTAAAAACTGAGGGATTAGTTTGCGTAGAAACAGACAGACGGACATGGCTAGATCGACTAGGCTGTTGATGCTGATCAAGAAGATATATACTCTATAGAGTCGGAAATGCTTCCTTCACTGCGTTGTAAACTTCTGACTGAAATTATAATACCCTGCAAGGGTATAAACACTACATGAAAAGTATGATGGAAATTCGTAACGATCGCGAAGCAATGATACAAATCCGAAAATTATAATACCCTGCAAGGGTATAAACACTACATGAAAAGTATGATGGAAATTCGTAACGATCGCGAAGCAATGATACAAATCCGAAATAAGCTGCTATAATAAATAAAATAATATAATATATAATAATTCTAGTCCAATATAATTCCTCAAAATGGAAAACTACATTATTTTATTGTCATTTAAAACTATTTCTGTTAAATTACTCGCCACGTTTCGCAGACTTTTAAGATTTTCCAAATTAAGTAAAATCTCACTTCTCCTTTCTGTAACGATCGCGATGCTTTTTTTTTAGAAATATTTTAAAACAATTCCTAAAAGATTGCCTTTTAGAACATTAATAATACTGATAAAATCCATAAAAAATATGTCCATAAAAAATTATTTTAGGTATTTCTTTTACTTTTCACCGTACGAAAGTAATGATCGCCATTCTGGAAATGCCCATATATAAGGTATGCGGAATGAAATGCGAACAAACTGTGTAATACAAAAAACAAATTTATTCAATGTCTGACAAACTTAAATTTTGTATATGTTTTTTTTTAGACTTTTTTCTATTTTACAAAAAATTTGCATGACCAATAGCGATCAGCTTTCCTTAGATTTCCGGGCACCTTGCGCATAGCCTCCTGAATTCCCTTTGTATCAATTTAGCAAGCTCCTTTTTAATTTTTAATTTGAAACAGTTGATGTTGTATGGCTTGTAATCATTACTGTATACATTTCTCTTCAAACTTGCCCAAAACTTTTCAATTGGTCTTAACTGAGGCACATTGGGAGGGTTTTGAAGCTTGGGAACAAACTAGATGCTCAAATGGTTAAGAGCCTCTAGTGCCGTTCTGGCATAATGAGCAGAAGCTAAATCGGGCCAAAACACCGTATTATCATTAGCATGATATTTATCAATAAATTTTTTAAGTTCCGGAAGACATTTGTCTTTGTATTGCTGCGCATTCACAGCTAACCCTGCCTTAAAAAAACATAGGATCGCTTATTCCACGCCCACTAATGGCCAGCCACAATAAAACCTTTTCAGGAAACTTAGTTTTTGTAATTTGAGTATAATTTTCTGGTGGTTGAGTATTAAACAGCTTAAAGTAATATTTTAACATTATTCATGACCCTCCATTGTGTCTCATCGTCCATTATGCAAACCTTAGAGCTGCTTGCAGAAAACAAATTTCTAGTATGCGCACGCAGCCGCAGTTTGACTACTCTCTGAGGAAGATAGTCTCTCTTTACGAACAGTTTTTTTTTAACATTTTATCACTCCCAATTTTTGTTATATATTTTTTTACTGTTTTGTCGCTCACATTGTATTTTTTGCCAGCGCTCGATACGATTTAGCTGTTTGACCCACAATTTCAGCCATTAATTTTGCTCTAACTTGAGACTTTTGTAATTCACATTTTTTTCCGGAACCAGGGGCTCTTTCTATTTTTTCCACTCTGAATATCCGAAATAACTTTATAAATAAAAGTTTTCTTGAACTCCATAGCCGAAAAGTAATGAAAAATTTAATTTTTGGCTGAAATGGGTTATTTGCACAATATGTGCAAATCAAATTGTGACGCTCTGCTGTGCTCAGAGACACTACCGCGAATAGTAATTTTCTAAAAAGATACAATTTATTATAATGCAAGCTGGAATAGTACCGTTAGTTATCGTGTGTTTCGATTATCTCTATCGGTTCTTATAAACTTTTGCGAACATGTTAAATTTTGTTTTGATTTCATTCCGCATACCTTAGCTGGGTTTGAAAACAAACAATTTTCAATTACATATAATTTATTTATATGAAAAATATGTTTGATCTTTTGATATTATTTTATTTTAAAATTTATCACTTTCGCAATCTATATATGGGCGGGATGCAAAGGTATTCTCTAAATTTTTGTAGATAAATATACTAAATACTTGTATGATGTAAATGTTTATTTCTTTAGACGGTAGGTAGCTCAGAGACGATAGCTGTGTATTTTCCAAGATTGCTGACAAAAATCTTGTTTTTTTTTTTCTCAGTACGAGTAATAACTTTTAACTTATATCAAACCCCCTTCGCACTGCTCCCTCAAATATAAATACCATCCACAAGTACACAGTAAATAATCCAAGTTTTTTGTTTGTTTATTTCAGATTATCAACTGGTTACATTGTTTATACCACACACAGGGCGTAGATCAGTTAAATCTTTGGACACGCCAACTTAAGACGAAAGATCTGCTAAGGGAAGGGTTTGCCAGGCGCCAATGAAGTACACAATTTGGTTACGGTACTGGTGGTTAAGAGCAGCTGTTTCTAGCCCGCTTAGGCATTGGCGAAGTCAATGCCCTTCTGAATGTTCTTCTTCAGCTCGGGGATGGCTGCCTCCAGTAACTTCTTTTCGTAATCGTTGAGCTTAGGCAGACCGAGGTTTTCCTGCACTCCGTTCTTGCCCAACACCAGGGGTGTGGAAAAGAAGGTGGCCTCCGTGACGGTGGATTGAACATAGGAGCACTCGATCACGTTCTTCTCGCCGTTAAGACCCTTCAGCAGGGAGCCGGCGAAACGGGCGCCAGCATACGCCATAGACAGAGTGGCGGAGCCAGCTCCGGCCTTGGCCTTCACCACCTCAGTGCCGGCCTCCTGGATCCTAACGGTCAGCTTCTCAATGGTGTCCTGGTTGCCCTTGAACTGGGGCTGGCTCTGCGATAGCACGGGCAGAATAGTCACACCAGAGTGTCCACCAATCACGGGTATTTGCACGCTCTGGGGATCTACTCCCAAGGCATGGCCGATAAAGGCGCGGGCACGCACAACATCCAGGGTGGAGACACCGAAAAGACGCTTGGGATCGTAGACACCAGCCTGAAATTGTAAATTTAGAGTTTTTAATATTTCTTTTAATAAATATTTTTTTTATCAAGTCATTACCTTCTTAAGGATCTCGGCAGCAATGGGCACGCAGGTGTTCACCGGGTTGGTGATGATGGCCACCAGGGCCTTGGGGCAGTTCTTGGCAATGGAGTTGGAGATGTCCTTGATGATGCCTGCGTTCACATTGAACAGATCATCGCGGGTCATGCCTGGCTTGCGGGGCACACCGGCGGGAATGACGACCACATCGGATCCTGTAAGCACATATACATAAAATTTAATTGAGATTTATTTCTTCGCTAGCACTTTGATCTTGGTCAACGTTCATTCTCTGCGCTGATAAGTAGTAGCCGCCACTGATTACGTAGTTAGAAATACCAACAGCATTATAACGATGCTATCTCTGTCTTCATATATATAATCGTTATATAGTCTTTGCGGCCTATCTTATCACAGCATAAAAGCTTGGTTAAGCTAATCCCAAGAATGGGAATTTTTGGGAAAGCCAAAACCAAGTTTGCCAAGTTTTTACAAGCTTTTTGTTAAACTTAATTTGAAAGAACTTCAAATATTTAAATGACTTGATATCAAAGTTAAACAAAAAAGGAAGCTATTTTCGGGACGCTGAAGTTTGTATACCCTTGCAGATAGCAATCGTATTATTAATAATCTTTCCATATCTAATATAATATGAACTACTTTCATATATTCATATTATTTTTACAGTTTTACTTTTTTTACGTTTAATACATGTAGAGTTTTACAATTTCCTCCACATTTACCGATCATTCCTATGACAGCTATTTGATATAGTCACCGGATTTTTATACAATTAAATCCAAAATTCTTAAATAATAAAAAATGCTGCATCTCAAAGTAAATAAAAATTTATTGAATTTGTTAAGGTATATACATATATTTTTTTTTTTTAATTTCCCGTTTTCTTTCTATGTTAGCTATATGATATATGTAGTACACCGATTTTAATAAAATTATCTGAAATTTTTCAATACTATAAAAAGCTCACAACCGAGAGTAGATAAATTCATGTTAAAAAACAGTGAAGTTAAGATTTTTTTCTAAAAATGTTCAGATTGTTCCTATAGCAGCTTTATGTTATAGGCCCGTTTCGGCTTCTTCTGAGCGAGAGTATATAGAAGACTATATGCAAAGTTTCATTAATATAGCTTTAAAACTGAGCGACTAGTTTGCGTAGAATCGGACAGACGGACATGGCTAAATCAAGAATATATGGGCAATTCCACAGAAAGGTCCACCGCGGCCAAAAAACTTAAACTTCTCTAAAATGTTTTTTTTCAATATTATAACATTGAGAACCTTATAAAAAACAAATAAAAATACTTTAGTCGAAAAATAGCAAGCCGGGCCGCGTTAAAATAAAATCATGAATATTTTTTTTATAACGTCTATGATTATCAAATGTTGTAATGTATAAATGTACGTTTTCACCTAACTTTTTAAGTCCAGCTTCAAACGTCTCTAATACACATGTGTTAATACAACGGACCCTAGAAATTGACCCTAGAAATTATGATTTTGTCTAATAGGCTTTGGTAGTTTTAATGTTAGTTTTTAATACTAATAATGAACAACAAATTTGGTGCAGTTTATTCGCATTGTCCGAAGTTTTTTTTAGGTGTAATAAGGGCGAAGAGTCTCCTCTGTCAGCCTCTCCCTCATTCCTTGTGAATTTTTTCACTGCACACAACATAACCTCACTCGCTTTGCTGGCCCCTGCCCTCTACTCACCCTTCAGGGAATCGCCGAGCTGGTCGGCACCAATGAATCCGGCGGTCTTGCTCTTGGTATCGATATGTGACAGATCGGCGGCCACACCGGGCGTATGCACAATATCGTAAAGGGCCAGATCGGTGACCAGGGGATTCTGCTTGAGCAGCAGCGACAGGGGCTGGCCAATGCCTCCAGCGGCACCGCAGACGGTCACCTTGTAGTTGTTCTGTAGCAAGGAGAATTAGGAATAAAATCGTTATGGTTATGCCACGTATTCTGCAGTTAGATAATTATCTAGCAAAATCATTGTTCCGTTATAATGCATCTCCCAGCTAAAGGCATATTCCGCCTGTTACGTAAACAGTTGCAGCTGCTGATGTGTGGGGCCGATTCTCACCGGGTTTCCTCAGTCTCACCTGCTGGCTGATGGAGAAGTTGCGCACTCCCTGCAGGGCCAATTGCTTCGTAACTTGCTTCAGCATGTTTGCAAAGTTATTTGGTACAAAAAAGTTAGTTAAACAATTAAACAAGCAGTGCTGCCAGCCAAATCCCGCAAGCCAATGAAACGGATTTGCGAATCTCTGTTGTTGTTGTTTCCATTATCGCGGCGGGGGAGAACTTGGGACTGCCAACTGATACGAAAGCTTTTATTCGAACGAAAGCTTTTCATAGTTTTTAGTATTAAAGTAAAGTAAAAAAGATTGCATTTTCTAATAGATTCTTTTTAATTTAATCGCTTAACCGATGTGTGGTTTTACCGTTTAAACTGTGTCATTATTTAAGTGTACATTGTTTCTGCTCTCTATTACAAGTCTGCCAACTAGTTGTGTAGTAAAACTCAAGCCTGGCAGCACTGGCTAGGCTTTCCAACAATTTAGCAAAATATGGTTGAAGTTTGTTATTTTCTTTAGATATTTCAGTTAGTTCGGATTGCAGAATGAAACTACTGTTGCAAATACTTAGGAAGACAAGCTACTGAATGTAAGTTATGTCAGTATCTTTCAATATGATTTCATTGTCATTTATACGCTTCCAGTTCATTTTCCCGCAAGATGTCATCTCTTCGGCTCAGTCAGCAGCAACGAGACCATTTGACTCTCCTTCAGAGACCCGCCAGCGATGTTGTGGAGCTGTGCAAGTCAGCTTTCGATTACCTGATAAATGGACCCAATCCCAGTCGATATGAAGCGATGGCCAAGAAATATTCGGAGTCCAGCAGCCCGGATGCAGTGCAACGGGCTGTAGAGGCGCTGATATCGCTGCTGATTAGCGTCACCACCCGGGTCAGTTTTAGCAGTTCCGCCCATATGCAAACGGTCTTGCATCAGACATTTCCTGAACTCTCCAGCGACGTACTGGATGTCCTCGAGCAGTTCGTCATGAGCAAACGAAACTTTGTGGAGGGATCGATCAAGTCGGCCAACATACGTGCGTATCGTCTGGTGAACCTAAACTGGCGGCTGGAGGTGCGCACAGCCTCGCGTAGTCTGCTGGATCAGTGCACCGTGTGCATCGTCATGAAACTCTTTCTCCACACCGAACCAAAGAACGAGAATAGAGAGCTGCTTTCGGTGGACTTGAGCGAGCGCAGCGAACAGGAGCTGGCGACTATGGAGGAGGACGAGAGGAGGCATCGAAAGGATTTGCTGGTGCAAACGGATGTCAGTAGCTTGGTGCACATGATCAAAGCGCTGGAGGACGCACTAGCAGAGTCCAAGACGCGACGTGTCCGCAACATCGTGGACGCCATTCACTGATGACTCCAGAAATCGCCTAGTTATTACGCTACTTTAATCTGGACCAATTTATTAAAACTAAATCTAACTATAAATTGTGGCGGATGCGATGCAATCATTGCGAGGCTGCAAGAGCTTCGGCAGCGGCTGCCTTTAGCGCAACCTTCTTGCGTTGGCGGTTCTCCTTCTTCTCCTCAGGGGTCTTCCGTAGGGCCTTGACGCGCCGTGTCTGAATCGATCCCGTTTGCTGCTTGCCCAGATGGACGCGTCCCTTGGTGTTGCCCAAAGCGTCTGTGCTGATGTTCTTCTTCTTACCGACCTTCAGCTGCTTAGGCTGCTTGCGCGCCTGCTTATACAGATCTTCGCTGGCGATCTTTGTGCGCCTTATGGCAAAATCGGCCGAGGGTCCGATCTCCTCCAGCTCGATGCGAGGCGTCCGCTGTCCTGATTTCTTCAGCAGGATTCTGTATGAGCGCATCAGGATGTTCATGTCGTCTGTCACCGTGAAGCTGAGGACATGCTCGATACCCTGCAGGCGAATCGAATCTACCTTCTCCCGCTGGAACGTGTCGATGAAGAGGTTCCGAAGTCGCCGCAGTTCCTCAGTCTGCGACCACTTAGGACCGTTAAACACCAGGCAGGGCTTGACGCAAGTGCCAATCTTCTCGTTTTTGAATTCGGAAATCGCCTGGTACCTCTTAATGCCCAACTCAAACATGTCCAGCACTTCGTTCTCAAAAATCCTGCCCAAGATAATGTTGTCAGGACGCTTCTTCGATGTAGAACCAAAGGAAAACAGCGACGCATCGTTCTTCATAGTCAAGCTAGTTAGGGGAAGTTTAGGGAAATTATATCGAAATTAAAAAATGTAGTTTCAAAACATACAACTCCAAGGAGGAAGGATCGTCAAATGGTGTTATATCGTTCTTGCGGTTCAGTACTTTCACCAGAGGCTTTTTCAGCGCTTGAAGATCCTTCATACACAGCTTCACATTGCCACCACATTTCCGTCCGTCCAGAAAGAGCATTGTGCGGGCAGATTCAATCAACTGTGGTTCCCTGGCCAACAGCACCTTCTTTCCCTTTCGAGTTTTTGGTTTTCTGGAAGCATAGTTAGATGCATTAAAATGTATATTAATAGCTGATTTTTGTGGCTTACCTGATACGTAAAAGCGACATATTTCAATGTTTTATTTATAAAAGCCGAACGAAGTAATGTAAAAAATGAGAATGCACGTGTAAATATGCCTGCGGTGCTGCCAACTTTATGCAATTTAACAAACACGGACGGTTTTATAGCAGTGCTGCTAACTTAGCCTTTTTGTAGTGAAATCAGGGTATCTTGACCGAAATCGCATCAGCGTTTTTTATTCGTTGAACGAAATGCATTTATTATTTTGCGAGCCCATTGCAATATAAAATGCTCATTAAATTACAGCCCATATCTCAATATATGTTTTCATGTTACGGAGATGCCACCCTGTGAAATACGTTCGCCGCGAATATGAGTTCCTTGTGGGAACTCATTTGGAAGAGCCGAATTTACATCTGGCAGCACTGTAAAAGTTACATATTCACAATTGCACATGTAAATAAACCTTTGGAAATGTTATAATTATGCTGCGCAACGGCCAAAATCAAGCGCACCTGCTGGGAAGATGCCTGGGACAGATGGCGCGCGGTATTGCCGCATCAAAAAAAGGCACCGTCAACGAGGAAAGGGCTAAATCAAAGCCACCGAAACCCGTGGCCGTAGAGGTGCCGGTGGAAGAGCCATTGAATGCAAATTATTTAGCCAAAACGTTGGGTATGTTTATTGCCAGCTTTAAATATAGTTCAATATTTACCAAAATCATATATTAGGTAGTAACTACCGGGCGTGGGTGGCTGCCTTGGAGAAGCATCCTGAACTGAAGACGGTGAAACGCAAGGATTTGCTCAACTCATATGAAACTTTGAAATCCCTGGATTATAGTGCGGACGACATCATAACAAAACCTATGATCATTTACTACGGAGCCACCACGCTAGCTAATCGCCACAGTGTCCTCGAGGAGTGCGGCTTTCAGAATATCACCATCCCAACGCTGTCCAAATACGTGACGGTGGTCAACAAATCAATAGAAATCCTCAAGGCGCACGCATACATCCCCTACGATGTTAAAGTAGCAGAACGCCTGGCCAGTTACTTCACCGGCATCCATTTGCCGGTAGATATGAGGGATCTGAACAGCGAGAACATCACGTTAAAGAGTCTGAGGCAGGCCCTGCTGAACGCTTATCTACGCGAACGACTCCAGATGGACGATGGTGATCTGCAGAAGCTGTGGCGCGTCTACTCCCGCATACGTCACAAGAGCTTTCGTGCCGTGCAGGACACCGTGGAACTGCTTACCTCGGAGCTAAAGTTCACATCCGAGCGGCTGAGGAAGAACAGTTTCCTGCTTTACTCGGACGCCGACAATATTCGTCGTATTCTGAAGGAGATCCCCACCATTGATTCGCAAGATATTCGCGAAATTGGTTTTCGGCGGCCAAAAATTCTAATGTCCACGTGCGATAGCTTAAGGCAGACTCTGCAGCACGTCCATGCATTTGGAATCAGCGAAGCGGCCGTTTTGCGTTGTCTGGAGGTGCTGACCCTTGGACCGGATACGGTGCTGGAGCGCCTAAGAGATCTCCAGGAAATCGAGGAGTTCCAAGTGCTGGGCACCAATCCGAGAGTGCTGCGCCTGGTACACTACCAAAACAAAGCGCGTCTTCGTCTAGATTACCTTAGTCAGCTGAAGGTGCGCTGCGCTTCCCTACACATCCTCTCCTGCGGCTCCGAGGCCTTTGCCAAGTAAGTATATAAAGTCGATTATTCTATTGAGCTACAAACCTAGTTTTCTATTATAGATTTGCACGAGATGGCTCGGATCGCACCAAGGGTCGCGATATAGTTGTTTATTTGGGCAACATTCTGTCGAAGGATGAGCAGGTGCTGCGCAACCTGCTCTCCCGCCATCCTAACTGGTGCCACACACCGCTGCTGCATGTTAAACAGTGTCTGGAGTTCTTGCGCAGCAAGAAGTTTAAGCTGCAGGAAATCTTTGCCAACATCCACCTGCTGCTTTATCCTATGTGAGAATTAGAGAAACTACAACTGCAGAATGTATAATTTCCAACTCATTCCTATTCAGCAAACGCATAGAAGAGAAGATGCATTTACTACAGTCACCGGATGCCCAGGAAGAACTGCAACTGCCTGTGTCGGGCTTCTATGAGTTGAGCAACAACGAGATCCTTACACTTATTCTCTACCTTATCGAATCCGAGTTCCACTTCACTGGCGACGGCATCTGGACGGAGCAGCACACACATCACGTAGAGAATTTCAACAATTTGCTGCCAGACTTTCCCGAAAGCCTCAACAAAATTTACAAGTACGGCGTCAAACCAGCTGAGAAGCTGGTCATGCATCATTTATAGGGAGAGTCAAAGGAATTGTAAATAACAACTTTTTAATTGGAATAAGCATCAAGAACGGATAAGTGCCGCACTGTACTCTGTTTCCAGAGGTTTGTCTCAAACTTTTAAGTTAAATATGAGGATTTTCTAAGCATTTTCACGATTACCAATTCTTTGGTTTCTTTATCCTTAGTTTCTGCAAACTCAAACCCCTTGTTTGCTTATTTGTTATTCGAAATGCCAACGGAAGATGCTGTTTTACAAAAATCCGTGTAAAATTCATCGTCATGAACAACTTTAATGGACTTGTATTTAAGATTGACCTCGCCGGTTTTCTTCAAAACTTCCTGATAAGCGGCTGTCAGGGGCTGTTGCACTGCCTCTCTGTAGACATAGTTCTCATCCTGTAAGAGCAAGTAGTCGTGGTTAAAAAAACACCCTTGAGCTTTAAAAAAAACAATAGGATCTTACCAAATCGTAGGTGCGATCAGAGTCTAGATCGCCGATATAGGCAACAAAGGGTACGTGGACGATGGGCGGGTCTTTGTTCAACCTCACCATCCACGCTGACTCGGGTTGATCGTGCCATTCGGAGGTCAAGTTGCATGGTTTGTGGCCATCAGGCAAGCAAAACTGTCTTGCCACTACGAACGCCTCGATGCTGGAATTTCGCGACGCGGAAGGTTTGAACACGCACACATCCTTGAAGAAACGCTTTAGCTGGGTGTAAACAAAGCTGATTTTATCCGCTCGATAAATCTTAGCTACGAAGGATCCTCCCGTTTCCAGAACGTAAGTGGCAATGCTCAAAGCGGAGTTGATGAGCTCACTTTGGACATAGCAGTCAAATTCATGCATGCCCGTGGAATCCGGAGCTCCATCGCTGACCACAATCTGCGCCTTTTCTCCCTCAAAAAACTCGATGATGGCCTCCGCTGTCGATTCCTTGCTAATATCCGCCCGCAGCTGTGTAACGCCCTCGATAGGCGCCATGCCCTGCAGGTCAACTGCGATGATTTTCACATTTTTTCGCTCACTTGGCCCAAGAGGTTCGTAGATGCGTTTGGCCAGAACCTGGGACCAGCTGCCGGGAGCGGCACACAGATCAACTGCTCGTGTGAGACCTAAAATAAAAAGATGGTTGCGCTGAAAAAAACACAGCACGCGGTTAAAGGTAACCAGCACCTTCCAAGAGGCGAAACGTGTCATCGGCCTGCAAAAGCTTGAAGGCACTCCGCGCACGCCATCCCTGTTCCTTGGCCAGTCGATAAAATATGTCACGCTTGTCCTTCGAAGTCCTTCCCATTGAAAAACCCGACTTTGTTAATCAGCTGCAGAATGAAAAACAAACCTTTCACAACAGAGCTGAATTAATTTTGTACAGTACAACGTGAAATAGCCAATTCACATCAGGCACCCACTAACCCCGAATCTAAATCGTATTACCTAATTTTTTTGGTAGATTTTAGAATAATTTAAAATCTGTGGACAATCTGACAATCATTAATAATATAATTATAACAAAACAAATAATAAAAATAAATAAATAAAAAACAACCTATTTTTAACATGCAGCAGAAAGTCACGAAAATTGCATCAGCGACTTTTTCTTCCTTCAAGCAGAGTAAGCTTAGCAACGAAATTTTTTGTAATTACTTAATCAATTGAATTTATTCAAATCAAAATCGAAACCAAAAAACAGTTGCTCCCTTCAAATGCAATACTTGGCTAGTAGGAACGCCTCGACTGTATTTCGTGTTTCCTGTGCGTTTTAAAATGCAGCGCACATTACATCAGGTTAAAAAAGAGCGCCGAAATGGAGTTTTACCCCTAGATTTTTGACGCTCTTTGGTCAAATTATAAGGGGGAGAATTCATAAAGAGAAAGTTTAGGGGCTTAGGATAAGCCCGCTTTGAAATGTTTAAATGTAATAAATGTTTGCTAGTCTGTGTGGGTCTTCTCACAGAGGTTCATCCACTTTCCTCCATCCGTTGAACTTACCGTGCATTTTGCCGTTTCGAAATTTCTCACTTTGTCCATCAAAACTCAATTGTCCATCAAATCTGACTGATGTTTTTTGCCCATAGTTATGCGATTGTTTTTTCCGTGCATCTCTGAATTCTTCTTCTTCTTTTCTGTACTATTCACTACGAAAATGTAAGCAATGATGGGCTGTTCTGTAGAGGTGGTGAAACATCGAAGTTCGCTGATATCAAAATCAATAAAAAAAAACATTTTTTTTTAAAGGAAAATAATAGTGTCTTAAATTGTTTTTGTTTTTATGTTTATTGTTTATGTTTTTAGATTAAGCAAAGGCTTTAATCCCAAAATCATCACAAATTCATTTAGATTAAAATAAGAAATAAAGGTATACGTATTTTACTAAGTTAAGAAACATTTTCCTTCATGTTTTCCGCTATATGATAAATTCTTTTAATATCGATACAGATTTTTCAGGACCTATATGATAAAGTCGTATGATTTTCAACAAATTAAAACTTATTTCTGAAATAATATGAAATACTCATACCTCAGAGTAGATGAAGATACGTATTTTATTAAAAACATTTTCCGATCGTTTCTAAAATACTACATATCCGCCAAGTTTATTTAATTAGCTTTAAAAATTAGAGTTTAGTTTGCATAGAGCAGACAGAAGTGCGAACAGACGGGCATGAATATATGTTTATAGGATCAGAAATAACTCCATCACTGCGTTGCATGCTACTGACTAAAATTATTATATTTGGCAATGGTATTTTTACACCAACCTAAATATGTTGTGATTTGTAAAAAACATCGATAGTCCCCAACAAAAATCGATCTTTCCATATTTTGTAAAAACATCGATGCATCGATTTTTTCATCAATGTTTCTCCACCTCTTACAATTGGAATATGGAAGGCGCCAAGATTAAACGTATGCCCAATATACATGTCGGTGTTTTCCGTTATAATGTACAAAGCCTATTTCTACTTTTGCATATTTATTTTGTGAGCCTTTAACTTCGTACATACACTTTGGACCACTTGCTCTATGTTAAATAAAATAATTATAAAATCTCCAAATCCTCATCTTATTTATTTTAATTTAGTTATCGGATGGAAGAAGGTGGATGTAGCTTTGTGGGAATGCGAGTTTCCTAACTGTGGGGATGGTGTGGGACGAAAGTACCTACTAGTCTCTGCAACAAAAAACTATATAGAAACTATCGGTATACTCTTAGATTTTTTTAAATCCACATTCGATCATTTTCACGTTGAATTTTTATGCATAAACTAGGCCACACTGTAGAGCGTAGAGTTGGGAAACCACGATAGTTTCACCATACAAATCAATACAGTTTCGAAAGATTTTTTTTCAACAAAAAATATAAGAATTTTAATATTAATGTCTTCAAGCAAGCCTTGTGTTTGGTGCGGATGTCTGCGATAAGAAAAATTCAAGCACCATCGATAGCGACAAAAAACTATCGATGGTAGGTCAAAAGGTAAAAATTCGATACCTCGATAGTACAATAGTATCCCAGCTAGAAGCGCAGAAAAATCGATGTTTGGACACATCGATGTTTTTGAAATACATCGATTTATCGTCGATACATCGACGATGTTCATATACAAATTTAAATAAAAATTAAATATATATATATATTATCACAAAAAAACTTGTACCAAAAATAAACGAAAAATATATTTAAAATTATCATTACTCAAACAAAAGATCAAACGTGAAACATAAAAGTTTGCGATCTTAAATATTATATCTAATCTTATTATTTGAAAATTGTATTATTTTTTATTTTTATTTTTCTCAAGTACTCACGGTTTGGGAGCTTATCCATCTAAAAGAACCACAAAATTAATTGCAAATAAATGAACTAAACATTATAATTAATGTAATAAAAATAAAGTGACAAATTT
>VNJR01012459.1:0-37830 GCA_008042585.1 Drosophila punjabiensis | reverse complement strand
AGTGGATTTAAAACGGTAACAATGCTAACTAATTCCAGATTGTAAGCAACTGGGAACCATAACATGTTTACGACGTTTATAGCAGTGTAGTTTTATATCTGAAGCAGCTAACAGACCCACGTATCGCCTGCACAAAAAATATATATTGCTAATTAACTTTGAGAAAACGCGTTTCAACTAGGCTGACTGATTTCCCCTAAGAAATATTTAATTCATATGACTTCATTATCTGTAGTTCATATAAATAATAGGAAAGCAGTGGATTTATAAAGTAACTATTGCAATGCTTCCAAACTGTAAGCAAGTCAAAACTCCATCGTGTTAAGGTGTCTTTAGTATTTGAAGTTTATTTTTTTAAAACAACTAGAGCCCACAGTGTTTCCATCCACAACAGAATTTAGTTAATTACCTAAAAACAAACTACTGGGATAACTGCTTGAAGCTGTGAAACATTTGGTTCATGTAACTCCTTAACTGTACTGCCTTTAAATATTAAGCAAGCAGATTTATAACGGTAACAATTTGAACACTTTCAAACAACATGAAGGTAGCACGTCTCAGTGGTCTCAAAATAAATTTGAACAGCTCTTTTATTATTTAGTTCATAAAATTAGCTAAATTTATTAAATAAGCCACAACTGAACCTTCAGTGTACAATATTATTGCTAAGGCTTGCATTTAATAAGTATTTTTAGCTGAGTGAGCGACATGTTCCGTCAACTGTCTGGCAGCCTTAGAAACCAAACCGAAATGTCTTTTTGCCGACGGCAAAATTTTTGTTGTCAAATCTGAGGGGGGGTCAGAAATAAATTTCTTATAAAATAACTACGTGCCAGAATCATCTTGTGGTGGTGTAGAATAAACATCAATAATCTGAGTAAACTATTTTTTCCCCTTTGCAAATTAGATCTGATTTGATGGGAAAAATTGCATTTACTTTTCATTTCGGCCAGACAAATGCGCCCGTTTTGCAAATCGCAAAAATCGTACGATTTCAAAAACAGGAGCACCAATTCCAGTTTTCAAATTCGAAATCGGTAAATTTGTACGATTTCAAAAACGATAGATACACTGATAAAAAAAAACAAGAATTTTGGTCATAAAATTGTGACCATTCGGTCACGAAAGTAGCGCAAGCATATTTTGGTCTTCTTTTAAGATTTTTGTTCTTTATTCAAGAATTTTTGCATTCTTATTTCACGATCTTTTAAAACTTATTTCAATCCATAAGAGTTTGGAATAAGAATGATATGGTCTTAAATTGAGACAAAAAAATCTCAAAAAATTACCACAATCAAGCTTAAATCAAGAATAAACAAGAAAGGAAGTTAACTTCGGCATGCCGAAGTTTGTATACCCTTGCAGATTCCAATTGTATAAATTATAATATATCCCAATATAATACAATATGAACTACTTTTATATTCACACAATTTTTAAAGTTATACATTTTTTAACATTTTTACACATTTTTACATGTAGAGTAAAATGAAATTTTTCTCCACGTTTGCCGATCGTTTGTATGACAGCTATATGATATAGTCCTCCGATTCTTAAGAAATGTACAACAAAATTCTGAAAAAATATGAAATACTAGTATCTCAAAGTAGAAGAAACTATGTTGAAAACTGACAAAGTTATAATTTTTTTCTGAAAATTCCACGACCGCTCCTATGGCAGCTATATGATATAGTAGTCCGATTTTTATAAAATTAAATCCAAAAATCTGAAACAATATAAAAAGCTCATAACCGAGAGTTGATCAAGATATGTTAAAAAACAGTGAAGTTATAATTTTTTTTAACAATTTTACGAATCGGTTGTATGGCAGCTATATGATATAGTTGACCGATCCGGCTCGTTCCGACATATGTACGAGTGAGAGTATATAGAAGACTATCTGCAAAGTTTCATTCTGATAGCTTTAAAACTGAGGGACTAGTTTGCGTAGAAACGGACAGACAGACAGACGGACAGACGGACATGGCTAGATCGACTCGGCTGTTGATGCTGATCAAGAATATATACACTTTATAGGGTCGGAGATGACTCCTTCACTGCGTTGCAAACTTCTGACTGAAATTATAATACCCTGCAAGGGTATAAAAAGGATTGTTCCAAGAATGTGGTCGATCTCAAATTAAGAATAAAAAGTCTTTTACTCAGATTATATTTTCTTATTATTTTATTTTTTATTAATATGTTTTTTTGTTGTTTTAATTTACATAATATCTTATTGCTTAAGCTTACATTTTAATACCTTATTGTTTAAGTTTACATTTTAATATCTTTTTTCATAAATTTAATTTTAACTTATAGCCATTTGTTTCTAAGAAATATTTTGCCGTTGTTATTGTTCCTTTCATTAGTTTTTTGCCGAAAGAGCACTCTTAACTCCAATGGAGGAATAACCTCCCGTAAATCGTCGTCCATCAAGTACCTTAGGCTCTCGTATGTAACTTCGGCTTCTAAATACAGATGTAAAAAAAAGAAAACATAATTAAATATAAATATTAAATAAATAAAATTTTGAGGTATCTTTCTATGGATACACGAGCAAAGCGTCACTTGAATACTCACTAACCCGCTTTAAATCAAACTCTTAAAAGATTGTTTAATTTGTTGTCATCGGCATCGAGCTCTATGTCGTCACAGAATTCAAAATCCATCGCAAACACAATTAGACGCTCACCCTTCGAATCACAATTTACAAATGTGAAGCACGTCAATGGCACGCGTCTAACGTCATGGCTTACTAAGTGCAAGTTTGTCTTTGGTTGGGCTTATGTGTCATTATTTTCCAGGAAAACTACCTTGCATTTATTATATCATGGTGAGAAACATGTGCCGAATATGCAGAGCGAGATGGCATTATGATTGCCATTTTTGTGTACGAAAAAATGAGACAACAGTAGTAGCACAATCGCTGGAATTTTAAGAATTAGAAAAATCTTAATTTAAGATTTTTATTTCTTGAAATAAATCGTTTTTGGTATTCTTTTAAGATTATTTCGTATTCTTTTGAGAATATTTGGTATTAGTTTAAGCTCATTTTTTAAGAATGTGGAAAATCTTAAATCTATTTTTTTTTGTGCTTAAATAAACCCTAGAAAATCTTATTTTTAGAACTTTTGGTCTTATAATAAGATTTTATTTTAAGAATGCACAAATTCTTGAAAGAAGATTTTTATTTTTTTATCAGTGTAGATAGAATATATCAAAATAAAACAAAAATTACTATAACCGGAGAAGACCTGATTATATAAAAATTTAGTTAGTTATTTACACAACATAATTTATATATATTTTATATATTTTCCGAATTAAGAATGAGATTTTAAATTGATTACAATATATTTGATTTAAATATATACGCTTACCATTATTTTAAATTTGAACTGAACCGGTGAAAAATATTCTCTTATATTAAATTTATTGAAATACATTTTACTTAAATAAAATAGACATTTAACAACAAAATATACCCCATATCTTTGCCGATTTACGTTTTAAAGAATTTTAAATAGTTTAAAAAGCAAATCATAAGACATATGCGAAGAATTAAACTATTTTATCAGCGCGTGTCGTGTTAAAAAAATGTAATCCCTAAAGGAAAATATATAGCCCTGATCGAAAAATATAGCTTTTTATCCTGAACGAAACAACGTTCGATTCAGGTACCTGAATCGCTCGTTTGTTGCCTTGCTGAACCGAGCATCATACAAAAAGCCATCCGCGTTCAACGCAGTTTTCTATCCTATAGTTTGACTGGGATATAACTGATTTTTTTTTACATATACATTTTATTACGTCGATCACCCAACTTAATGGCTATAAAACGTTGATTACGATTAGGAACGAGTGACATGAATAACATAACGAGTAATAGGAAAACAATTTTTATGACATGTGAACAACAAATAAAGGGTTACAATTTAAGGAACTGAGAGGTGAATTGTCCCCTTGTCCAAAGGTCGCCGGGAGACCTTCGCTTGTGTCGCCTTCTGATCGTCGGGTTGGTCAATGATGCTGCTTATTGGTTCGCATGGGCTGTGAGGCGTTCATTGTACCGCCTCGAGTGAAGGTTAATTTGCTCCCTGAGAGAGGGAATGTGTAGGTCGCTTCCAAGGGCGTAGTTTCTGACATACCAAGGTGCACTTGCACTCAGAGTTAGATTTTTAACACGTTGCACCTTGATGACGTTGGTGTCAAAAACCATGGCCCATATTTGTATACAGTAAGTCATAGAGGTAACAAAGATTGACTTTAATAGTAGTTGCTCTCAAGGCTAAGTTAGCTAGTTGGCTTCAGCAACCAGTTAAGCTTCTTGAGTTTAGCACGGCATGTAGCTGCTATCTTTGATGTGTGCTGCTTCCACGTGAGCCGCTTGTCCAGATCAAGCCAAAGTTCTACGCCTGGGGGGATTGTGGAATGGGAACTTCGTGCAGATCGACCCTGGGACACCTGCCCTCTCAAACTGAAGTGGCAGTGCTGCAACTTACTTCCGTTCATCGAGATGTTGGTCCACTTGCCGTAAGTGTCCAGAAAGTCCTGGGTGATCCTAGATGCTTCAATTCGACTGGGAGAGTTTTCGAGGAAGGCCGTCTCGTCAGTGGGCCATGGCTGATTTGAGGTGTACAGAGTGTAAAAAATCGGCCCAAGGACGCTTCCTTTGGGAACGCCAGCAAGAGCAGATCTGATGCTTGACTTTTCCCTTCTCACCTCGACCATAAATCTTCTGTCCTGCAGGTACGATTTGAGCAAAAGAAACTGGCCGGACTTCAGCTTATAAAGCAGGCCGTCATGCCACACGCGGTCAAATGCTTCCTTGATATCAATGTAAAACGCATTCAAAATGTCCTTTACAACTCGGTGTACCTGCTCTGGGATTTTACGATGACGTCTGAAACTGGTGGTCCTGCACACTTAATACTCCCATGATTCTACTTATAAATATTTTCTCAAATATTTTAGAAAATGTGGGTAGCAAGCTTTTCGGTCTGTACGACTCGACAAAGTTCTCTGGTTTTCCTGGCTTAGGTATCATTGATATCACTGCACATTGGGTGGGAAAGTGGTGGATACGTAGCATGGAGTTAAACAGGAGCAAAAGGAATAATATGCTCTTTTTGGGCAGAGCCTTGGCAACTCTGCTATCGATACCGTCAAATCCCTACCTCTATATATAATTGTATCATGGGTCTTGCCTAGTGTGTCATCACAGGATCAATTCATAAATAAATCGGACGTGAACGAAATTTTCTTTTAGTATGAACAGCAATCGCAGTTCAAAGAGTCGGCTTAAATGCTTCTTATTTACCTAAACATACTGAAGCCGTTTGTTTAGTTTACTGTAAACATTTCATTCGATTAAATTCGGCACACTTCGGCATCGTAGAATACTGGGGCTGAGGATGCGGATAAGGGTGCGGCGGTCACACTGACCCACTTTACCGTTCGTTGGCGGCTCTCTTTATTTTCCCGAGCAGTTCAAACTACTTTCAACGCATGCGCAAGACTCTCTGGTGAAGAGACAATTTCCCGGCCCATTTAATTTTGGTATAATTTCCTCGCTCACAACTAGAAGGCCGCATTCGGCCACTGCCTTTGCGCTTCTATACCAGACAAAGTCCTGGCGCCGACTCCTGTCGGCGGCTTCGTCAGTTCTTCGCAGAAGTCCCAGTGCAACGGATGTGTCGAGCGTGAGTGGCAAAGAGTAAGTGGAATCTGCCGGTTTCGTACCGCCTCGGAGGTGCTGCACTAAACCGAACCTAACGGGAAAGTGAACGCGACGCGCGCGCCCGCAGCCCGTGCCCATCGTGCTCCTCGCAGGCCGAGCTAAAAGTATTCCATTGGGACCGCGTATGTGTTTTCTATTTCGAAAAAAAAACAATTTAAATGAGCCTGCAACATATATAGATCCGATAGCTATCGAGTTGCACCCGTCGCGTCAAGGTCTACTCTTCAGTTGATTTCCGAAAAATTGGGAACAGGAAAAGTTGATTTAGTGCTCTTGAGGGGCAGCACAAGAGCACGGGTTTCGTACGCAGAATAGTCACCTCTGATTAGGTTAGTTAGCTACTTCGCTGTATCCAGACTTTTTTACCTCTTTATTCCTAGTTGAGAGCGCTTCGACAGCGAGTAAGTGCGTTTTTAAGGGTCGGCCAGCAAATTGATGGGCGCCATTTCCCCGCTGTTGCCGTGCTAGGCTTTGTAGTCGGCATATCCTTGGTATCCTATGAGAAGATAATTAAATATGGCAGCAGCGTCGAAGCATCCTTAGTAATGGCAGGAAGACGTCCTCACTATAGAATACAAAAATTCCCTTACTTTGGGTCAATATTCAAGTGATGTAATATCCCAATTCCATTTCTTAGTGCAAGTCTTGCACAAATGCACTATAGGCACTTGGCAGTAGTCGCCAAGCTGAAATCGGGGGAGTGATTTTAAAATGTTATTTTGTAAAAAAAAAACTTCTTAATTGATATACTTGGTATTTAGTCCCGATTGTGGAAAGATTGTCACACGGAAAGATTTCAACACAGATATGCACTTATCCCCTTGTCCATAGCCAAATAAAAAATTACGAGAAATATAAACAAAAACAATTTTTTGCCATTCATTCTAAATTTGTCCACAATGATCTCCTAAAAAATATTCGTTCTATCGTTGTTCAAGAGCACAAAATTGTGTATAAATTATATGATTTTGACAAAAATTAAACTAAACAAGTCGAACGAAACGTAAAATATAATAAATGTCTTAACATAATTTTCGAAGTTACGGTCCAGAAAGGTTGAGAACTACTCACACTTCGTTTTGCCAAGTATTTCTAATTTGCTTCCTTAGGTTATGCCCGTAGCAATATGCATATGTTTCATATATTAAAAGACACACTTTATATCGAGGTAAGAAAGAGCGACAATGACGAAGATATTCTGATACCAAAATGAATAACAATGAATGTTTATAATAAAGTTAAAAAAACGCGTCAATTTTCGCTATACCTAACGCTTTCATTAAAAGAAATACACTTAGATTTTAAAATGTTTGAACAATGTGATTGAGTCTAAAACGATGGTCCCTTTCGGGAACATTTTGTAGTTAATTTATGAAAAAAAAAGACGAGTGCAAAACTTTGTATTCCATCTGTTGCAAAGTGATTGGCGCTCTTCAGAGACGAACGACCAAAGTCAACGCTCTAAGAGTTTCATCAAACATTGTAAGGAGAGGATTCTTTTTAGAACATGAAAATGAAAAGTTAATTAATAAACGGTCTTAACAGTCATATATAAAATCGTATAAAATAACAATGAAGTTTGTAAATTTTTATTTTTTTTTTAATTGTACCCTCTTTCCTTTTTTTGCTGTGACTTCCTTTTAATTCGCGTGCCTGTGCAGAAGTGGCTATAGAAACCGCGCATGCCCGTGCATATGTATTGATGCTCCTTACCCCTAACTCCTTTATGCCGACCTAGGAATGTATAATCCACATAATACTGCTAACTGGGCACGGTGGTTAAATTTTATTGAATCGCGTAGAAGCTGGTGTAAAACGGGAGCGAAACGGAAACGAAATAATAATTAGAGAAGAGTCTTTAGAAGCCGTTGTGATTCAACCATCAAAATACATAAATAAATAAGTGAGTGAAGAAGTGTTAATTGAAGTTCGAAAAGCTAATGAGCTAATACCAACAACCCCAACAGGCCACAACATGCACCGCCCGCCGATCTACTTTAAAATGGATTACTCGCAGGCTAGGAGCCTTGTTTTAACGTTCCTGTGCATCCTCAGTGCGGCAACAGTGGATGGGGAAATTATTTTTCGCATTGATCCTCTCGGTAAGCACAGCTTCGAAAAGAATACAAATATTATACAAATATTGTCCCTAATTTACCATAAATATTAAAGTCGGCAGGAAACTGTGTTGACATTCGGAATAAACTTAAACCCTGAGCTATAGCGATTTTATAATAAAAAAAAAAAAAACAAAACAATAAGAAATTAAACGCAGTTAGTATTAACGGGAAAAATTTTAATATGAATATGTATTATATTATAAGTATCTATACATAATCTGAAAATTAGAAAATACGTTGTGATGTGGCAGTTCTAAGTCAAACTGCTCGAGTGGTACTTTTTTTCTGTCACTAATTGCACACTGGTTGCCTACATCTCTTTTTTGCCAGCTTTTATCATGTATGCCGTAGCATCCGTTAACAGGAACAAAATGTAAACATCGTTTTCTTGTGGACACGAATGCTGTCGTTCAGGAATCTTGAAATTGTTCCATTTTTAACTTCATCAAAAAAATGAGCAATTATCCAAATAGGTTAACGAGCTTTCATCTGCCATTTGATGTCTAGTGTATTATTTTTTTTTAATTAGCAAAAGTTTTGTTGTCAAGCACTTTCCATGGTATTTTTCCGGCAACCAACGATGCGCACATAAATCTATTTTGAAATGTGTTATCGGGCGTATTGTTCGAAGTGCTGGTGCAATTGATTTTTTTTTTTCGCATGTAATCTGAAATATAGAAGCCATTATTCACATTTTATTTTTATTTTCGCAAGTTGTACAAATGGCAATATGTGGTATTTCCATCAATTTTAAAATACTTTTCAAGAAGGCTGTTAAACCAATTCTTTATTAAATTTCTTTTGAATTTATTTATTTTGCCATTTTACAAAAGTTTACTTCTTCAAGCTTAATAATTCCTTGTCGAAAACCACAAATCACATGAAGGAAAAAAGGCCGCAAGGTGGACAATATAGATTGCATTGTGGAGACGAGCAGAACTTGCTTGATTATTTATTAATTAGGTGTTCCTTTTTTGATGAAATTTGATTGCATATTATTTATAAGTTTAGCATTAATCGGAAAAAAACTACAAGGTCTACCTATTGGTATATACGTCAAAACGAGCCAGATCAGACTATAATATAGATGCCATAGAAACAATCGGGAAATTAATAGATAAAATGATAGCTTCGCCGTTTTTATTCCCTTGCAGGGTATTATAATTTCAGTCAATGCAACGCAGTGAAGGAATCATCTCCGACCCTATAAAGTATATATATTATTGATCAGCATCAACAGCCGAGTCGATCTAGCCATGTCTGTCTGTCCGTCCGTTTCTACACAAACTAGTCCCTCAGTTTTGAAGCTATCTGAGTGAAACTTTGCAGATAGTCTTCTATATACTCTCACTCGTACATAAGTCGGAACGGGCCAGATCGGAACTATATATTATAGCTGTCATACAAACGAACTGTAAATTTGTAGAAAAAATTGATAACTTCACTGTTTTTTAACTTAAATATATTATTACAGAATTTCGGATTAAATTTTATATAAATCGGACAACTATATCATAGAGCTACCATGGGAGCGGTGGGAAATTTTTAGAAAAAAAATAATAACTTTGTCAGTTTTCTTCTTTTAGATAAAGATTTTTGTTAGGTGGCTCAGATGACACAGTATGACCAATGACATCTAGAAAAAATAAACAGTTTTATTTATTTTCCCATAGTTTTTGTTATTTTACACTATCCTATTTTCTGGATAACTGGCATTTCAAGTGTGCCAAATTTCTTCCCATCGTCAGCCATTTGAAATTCGGATTGAGCCCTCTTCATGCCTTGATTCGAGTATTCGAATTCATTTTGCACGCAGGATATAAAATTTGTGTAAAGGAATGGAGAATATATGAGGCAAAAGACAAGGTTTTTAAGGGGTTAGGTGTATTCAGAATTTTCAAATGAATTTCTAATTTCAAGTCGATCGGATAATTAGTTTTTGAGTTATTCGACAAATAACAAAGAGACCTCTGGCACTGCAAAGTGCAAATTATAGAACAAACTGAACAGTGTTTGAAAGTGAATCAAAACATGAAAAGTGAGTCAGCACTTTAAATTAGTAAGTGACAAAATTATTTTATTTTTGCCACGTCACTTTTATGCCCGTTTTCAGTTGCGGAGAGCAGTCGAAAGTTGAGCGGTACTAAAATATATTATTTTTAAAGTTGTTTATTATGGGATGCGATACGAGAAAAGTTTCGAGAGAAGTGCGGATATCTGAACATATCGGTAAGACATGTTTAAAGAATTGAAAAAATGTATTTAACCCAAAAACGGCGGAACGTGATGAAATTGTTCGGAGTACATCGTCTAGAAAACTGAAACGAAATACTGAAAACGATGTACCGGAAAGTTGCACCTCTGAATTTCGAATAATTAATTTTATTACGGTATTCACTGCCATTTTTTCGCTTGTGAAATGTAAGATATGTGATGGAAATATTGAATTTCTAACAGCAAGTACACTTGGGCTTAGATTTAAAATTGTAATTTCATGTAAAAACTGTGGCAATGAATATATCCCATCCGGCTCTTTCATTGGACATTCTTATGAAATAAATAGACGCTTTATTTTTGTGATGAGAATGCTAGGGATGAAAATAAGTGTAGTGCTGGGAGAATGGAGGTGGATGCGATGGTTGAAATGTTTCAGCAGTCTGAAACAAAAAACGGACTCCAATATACAAACTACATTGGCGATGGTGATTCGAAAACCTAGTCTGGAATTATCAAAGCAGATCCTTACAAATATATAATTATAAATAAAAAGGAACGCATAGGGCATGTTCAGAAGCGGATGGGGACTCGACTGCGTACTCTGAAAACTAAAAAAAAAAGGTCTTGGTGGAAGAGGTAGACTTGAATGAATGAATATATATGTATATATATAACTACCCCAAGATAACAAATCCTTACAAGCCTCAGTCAAATCAAAACAGACGGCTCTAAATCTGACCACTGAGTAGCTTACAGCTTAACTTTCACACAATCCATCAAACCTCAGAAAATGCTCCTAACTTATTAATCGATATTTACTGCCGAAATAGCAGCAATCCTTTACGTTCATATGTATGTACATAGATACGCAGAAAAACAAAAGGGAAAATTCGCTATATGCTACTCTCACTCACTCTCTGATCCTACAGTACTCGAGAATCCGAATAACAAAAACCACAAATATAATTGTCAAATATAAAAACAAATTTACTCTGTGATGGCTACCAGGACATTGTGGTAATAAGGAAAATGAACTTGCAGACCAAGCCGCGAAGGAAGAAACCAAACTTTCATTAATAGTAGAGAAAATTCATAACATACCAGACACTCTTAAATACACTACTGGTCTAATTATTGAGTACACGCGCATGGGAGCTGTTTCAAGCCTCGTAAAACTTGTTTTAATAAACTTAATGGAAAAATTTAATTTATTTTAGTTTTCGAACCTATCCTAGATTATAAAAATATATATGGGTGATTCTCTGAAAACAACAACCACGGCCAAAAAATTAAAAGTTCTCAAAAATTGTACTGGCAACATAGTAACTTAAGGAATTGTTCCAAAAGATCAAATTTTAAAGCCTTTAACGTATTCTAAAAAATATTTCGAAATATTAGCATGCATTTTCGCGTAAATGCGATTTTTCATCATTTTGAAAATCATAAAAGAGCTTGTTTTGATTTGATAAAAACACCTAAAACAGAGGCATTATGCTTTAACTTTGGTTTCCTAACATGACAAGAAGAATGCAAAAAGTCGAAATAAAACGGATATAAAAAACAACATGCAAAGTATGATGGAACAAAGTGTCGCGTGCGACATCGATAAAAATTCCATTTAAAAAAAAAAAACTACTTAATATTTTAAGGTCAAACTAAAAATATATTTAAGACAACATTATGCATAATACATTTAAATTAATTGTACTAAAATCTCTCATCGGGTTTTGCTGAAATCAGTGTTTGAACGGGTTTTTGAAAAAGTGACTTCTGTTTTTGTCGCGTGCGAATTCCATACATTTTGGTAAATTTTTCGAAAGCGAAAAATTTCACAAAATCGACCTTAACACCAATTATAGAGCTTACCAAGAGCTATAAGTTTCAAATTTTGTAAAATTAAAATAAAGTCTTGGAACATTTTTTTTTTCAGTTTGAATACGTACAAATGTCGCATGCGACATCAGAGAATTGCCCATATTAAAAATATTTTTTTATTTTAAATTTCATCTAACCCCCAAAATAATAAGTTATTAAAATAAATAAGCTGGCAATAATTCTGCAAAAAGAAAGAAAAAGTCTTCGCAAAATTGCAAAAAGCCTCGTACGCTCTCTGTAAATGTAACTGTAACTAAAAAATGCTTTAAAATCAAATGTTGCTATAGAAAAAATCAGTGAGCATATAGAATCCCAATACGAACAAATCTGGAATCACACATCCCAACACTACAAACTTTTTACCCCAAAAAAACTCAACATTATTGACCTACAAACATTCTCTCGATTAAAAACCATCAAATTCATAAGACTTCGCATTGGACTCTACCTTTTTAAAAAAAGCTCAAAGCTCAATCCAAAAAATGCTGTTGAAACTATCGAATTCCTTAAATCCATCCACTTATATAACAGGATATAACTTAATCTTAACATTATCAACATACAATACATACCAATACATTTAATACTATCGACATATTATGTACATACATACTAGCATGCAACCATTTAGCACGTAAGATTAGTAATGTAAATATTTAATTCATCCATTCACCCAATTAATATTGTTAATTAAAGCTACAGTAGTACTTGAGCAGAAGGCCATTGTAGCTTTTGCTTAAAAAAAAAGAATTATCCACACTTTGTAATTGCGGATAATTTCTCAATAGTAATAATAATAATACTGAAACGCAATTGGCAAGCGTGAAAAAAGACACGCGCTTCTAAGAACAAAAAGAACACTGGTCAAGAGCAATGGTTTCTCTTATTGTTGGTTTTGTTTTACACGGTTCCGTAGAATATTGTTGAGAAAGGAAGAGTGCGAGCGAGAGGAATAACCAAAACGCCGCTCTATGTTGATGAAAGACTGATAAGTTTTGTCAATTTTCTTATCTACTTTTCATTAAAAAAATTCCTCATATTTAAATCATTCTGTCAACCTTTTTTAGAGAGGGAGAAAAATAAGAGCGCGAGAGTCGGGCTTGACGCGATGCACAGTGATCGGGCCAAAAATATTTCTAGTAGACACATCGTTATGAAATTAAAACCAAAAATGTAGAAAATTTTTTTAGGTATATATTAAAAAAAAAAATGAACTAACCCGGCCATTAGGTTTTGCCGCTCCAAAATTTCACATTTTGTTCCCCATTCAATTATACATCAAAATCTAGCCGCGTTTTTTGCCGATAGTTAAGCGATGGTTTTTTGGTGCAACTCTGGTTATGTAAATGTAAGCAAAGACGGCCTGGAACAATTGGAATATGCATGGCGCCAAATTTAAAAGTTTGCCCATGTCGTGTATTCCGGTATATTCTTCCCCTAAAATGTATCGAATCGCTGTTATTTAATATAAAACGCCTATTTCGACTTTATTTTGATTATATTTTGTGCGTCTTTACCGCCATGCACACACTTTGGGGCATTTGCTCTATGATAGAGAAATTCATTGGAAAACCTCCAATTCCTCGTCATCTAATTCATTTAAATGAACATGTTGTATGGTTAGTGATACTATCTAAGGTCATATATCAAAATTACAATTAAAAATCAAAATTTTTTATGAAAATTTTTTACGTTTTTCACGATATTTAAACAAAAAGCACAGTTTTGTGTTTGGTGCAGGTTTATATATTACTACTAAAATTAATAAAAATCGGACAACGATCGGTTTAAAAAAATCATTTGGGATAAACCTTTTTTTTTCCAAAATATATTATTTAAACTTACAAATTTTGAGTTTGGTGTGTTATATATTTTTTTTTACCAAATATTGTTTAACTACTACTATAGTATATAGGAACTATCGTTTAAAACTACGAGTCAAACTTTTAGTATGAAAATTTTTTTCATTTTTCAAGAATTGTAACCTAAATTGATAGACTGCGAGATTGGTGTAGTTATATACATACATACCAAATATTTTTCAAATCGGACTAATTTAGCAGTGCTAAATTAGCACATAGCTGTCATACCAGCAATAGGTTATAACTATACATTAAGGTGTGTTAGCACATTTTTAAGATTACGCAGCGGGCAGCAAATACTGCAAGCTAAAATATTTATAATTTATTTTAATATAAGTTTTATTAACTTCCATTAACTTAACAACTAAAAGTCTTCGTGAACTTTTTGTTTACTTATACATTTATAGTAAAATTGGACAAACATTGTAATAGTAACTAAAAATTAAAAATAAAAAAACATGCTGAGTACATGAGTAAAATTACAAATAATAAATTATTATACCCTTACAGGGTATTATAATTTCAGTCAGAAGTTTGCAACGCAGTGAAGGAGTCATCTCCGCCCTATAAAGTATATATCGGATCGGTCAACTATATCATATAGCTGCCAAGCAAACGATCCGTAAATTTGTTGAAAAAAATTATAACTTCTTATATTTTGAGATACACTCTCTATTTTATTTCAGATTTTTGTTTTAAATTTCATTAAAATCGTGCGACTATATCATATAGCTGTCATACAAACGATCGGTAAATGTGGATGTAAATTACATTTTACTTTACGTGTAAAAATGTAAAACTGTAAAATTAAAATGATTGTGAAAGAAATTCATTTTATATTAGATAGGGTTAAATTATAACTAATGCAATTGAAATCTGCAAAGGTATACAAACTTCGGCGTACCGGGTTGACTCATATGACGGTTGTATAAAAATGAAAAAGATTTGTTTTCGTATATCGCTTCTATAATGTATGTACTATATGTGGAATGCTCTTGAGTGCAGCTTACTCCTGCAGTAATTAATTCATTTGCGTTTTTCTCGAAACCACGTTTTTCCAACTGGTCAACACGATTTCTCGAAAAGGACTTAACGGATTGTTGTGAAACTCTTGGGATACGTTCAGCATACATGCGGTCATCGTGTGAAGGATATTTTAGATTGGTCCAGTAGTTTTTTTTACACTGCAATAGGCAAATTAAAATTAAATTTTTTGAAAAATCAAATTCAAAGTGACGTCAAATTTTTGTTTTTGAATTTTTTCAAAATATCTTAGTTCACACGATAACTGCATTCATCCATATTATAATGACATTTAACATTTTTGAAATCGGCCTTATGAATTCGCCAGAATTATGTTGATCAAGATAGTACCTTTTTTTTCAGTGTATTAATTCAACAGCCTGTATATAAAAATTTTGAAAATATTTTAGCCCAAATAAATTTAAAAAAATTCGTCACACTTTTCTTAATAACAAGTAAAAAATTTAAATTGCCCAGTTTTAATCGCTCTTCAGAGAATTAAAAAAAAGCGCCCGAAAAACGTCACATGGATCAACCCTCTTAAAGTGTAACAAACTTCCATTGTTCAGTTAATCCTTTTTTATTTATTTTTTTTAATTTGTTTGCTTGAAACTTTTTAAAAAAGCCCCTTAGGACGACCAAAACCACCTAAAAATAGGGGGAACACTGGCTGTATAGCTATGTAACTTTGACCGAAACTTGTTGTTTTGAGAAATACCTAAATAAAATACCAAAAACATAAAAGAATTTACCAGAATTATACCAAAAAGTATTTTAATGAGAAAATATATATAATTATTTAAGAATATTTATTTAAAATGTTAATATTTGCTTGCTTTATATTTGTTAACTAATTTATTTAATACTTACCTTGGTATGCAAAAATGTATACACTAGACCAAACCAGAACAAGAAATACATTAATCTTGTTACGCAGAACTTACAGTAACTTGACTGCAGCTAACAGTCATTAACAGTCCGCAAATATATGATACGTAAGGGTGACTATAATTGGCTGTCCCCACTGTTTCGTGTAGTCAAAAAAGGCCAACAAGAAAATACGTGTACTGCAGCTTTACTGTAATTTAACCTAAACAAATTGTTTATGAAACCTGCAATTTTTTTCCCTGTCTTGGCGATAATTTCTTTTGTTTTCATAACGCTATTGCAGAACTTTTCATGGCTTTAGGATATTGTGCGGTGCAGTATTTTCAAGGCGGGGTTCGAAAAGGAATTAATAATAATATAGGCTGTTCTTGACTGTTCCTTCACATATTTCAAATTATGGAACTCCTATTATTATTTTGGTAAAGACATATACAAAATTGGAATTGGGAAATTATAATTATTTGCATTAAAAGAACCAGGAAGTAAATAGTATACATAAAATTAAGAGCACGTGGTTATGTCGATCACACAGATCTTGTCATATACCTCACACAGTTTCGGTTACCAGCTTTATCCTGGGATGATCCAATGAGTTCGTCGAAGGAGTACATATGTAGGTATCCATACCATATCCATACTGGTGCCACGGTGTTCTTTTCTGAACTGGACACCGATCCACCCTTGCCTATTGCAGCCCATATACAACCCTTCAAATTCCCTGAAATTGTTTTCTATATTGCTGTCATATTAAAACGTGTGGGCGCTATGAAAGGGAGGCGCCGCAGCTAGAATGCATGCCAATTTCTTAGGGACAAATATTATTCCGAAACAATGCATAAAAAGCCGATTTGCCTTTTGGTTTAAATAGAGCCGCATCAACAAACTAAGACCGCATCATTTGCCCTTCAAAAAAGCCGAAGAGCCTGCTGAATGAGCGGTCACATTTTAAAAGAATACATTTTTTCCGCTGCGAACCTGTATTACTATCGTCATACCGTGCTTTTATATATTTAATTGTTAAAAATTTAAAAATGATTTTGGTTTTGTTACTATTTAATTATTAATTAACAATTTATTTCAAAAAATGTTCATCATTAACGTGGTAATTACTAATTTTTTCATAAAACACAAACTATATTTTACAATTATTGCTTTTCCAGATATCCAAAAGTTCGCTATGACAAAACACGAACGTCGCTAAATATTGAAGAATTGCAGGAAACGGTGGCAAACGGGGAAGAGGTATTTTTTAGCTATGAAAAACAACATTTCAATAGACAAACTGGCGTACTTAGTTTTTTTTCACGTTTTCCTTGGGTATTAGACAACAAGTACACGTAAATTGAACAACAAACACACCCCAAAGACTAAAACTACATGTAAATGCACTTATATACAGTGAATTCTGTATACTTCAATCTTTAATTTCCACTGTAAACATTATTTTGTTCGGACAGAGAATAATTGAAGCAAATTTCTTAATCTGAACAATTCAATAGGTTTTGTATCTTTTTAATAAAAAGCTTCAGTGAAGTAGTAAAATGGATGAATTTTACTTACTATCGCTTGGAGATTTTTGGTGTAGAACTGCTTGGAAACCATCAATCGACACCTCGTTATGCCGCTTAGTTTTGTGTTAAGGGTGAAAAATATTAAGCACCGGTTTCTAGGTATTCTAATCAGGTATTTCAATCAATATCAGCTTTCTCTCTTTCGGTAATAACAAACTTGGCATCATCCTTCAAAAGATCGACAAAATTCGCACTTTTTAAAGAGACTAAACGCGACTGATTCTAAAAAATCTTGGTCTGTACCAATTTGAAAAAGTGCTTGTTTTGCCACAAAGCCTAGTAACACGAAAACCTTACATGACCAGACCTTTCCTAACCAGAGCTGGTTTTCGGCTTAAATTTAACCCTAATCTTTCTTTAATATTGAACAAGAAAGAAAGCTAACTTTGGCACACCGAAGTTTGTATACACTTGCAGATTTCAATTACATTAATTTTAATCTAACCCTATCTAATTTAAAATGAATTACTTTCATATTAATTTTAGTTTTACAGTTTTCCATTTTTACATTTTTAAATGAAGAGTAAAATGTAATTTACCTCCACATATACCGATCGTTTGTATGGCAGCTATATGATAAAGTCGCCCGATTTTAATGAAATTTAACAAAATATTGTAAAATCAAATAGAATGCTTTCATCTTAAAGTTGAAGAAGTTAGGATGAATACTGACAAAGTTATAATATTTTTTCTAAAAATTGCCCGACCGTTTCTATGGCAGCTATATGAGTCCGATTTTTATGAAGTTAAATCTGAAAATTTAAAATAATAATTAAAGCTCATAACCAAGAGTTGATTAAGATATGTTAAACAACAGTGAAGTTATAATATTTTTTTCTCAAATTTACAAATCGTTTGTAGCTGCCATGATGATATAGTCGTCCGATCTGGCCCGTTCCGACTTAGGTACGAGATAGAGTAAATAAGAGACTACCTGCAGTTTCATTCAGATAGCTTCAAAACTTAGGGACTAGTTTGCGTAGAAACGGACGGACAGATCCAAATTTATATCCTTCCTCGTTTTCATTTAATAATTCTACAGCAAACTCAGATTAGGCAATTGCCGATCTATTTGCTAAGTTTTTTAAAACAACCCATTCTCCTTCGACCAATTTAGACCAGACATATTCTTACTCTATGCCCTGTTCAAACGTAATCTTCGGTCCTATCTTAAACAAAAGCTCTCTAAGTCTGGACCTTCAACGCGTTAAGACAGTATATTCACTAGGTCCAGATCGAATACCGGGCTGCGTGCTCAGGTATTGCGCGGAAGCTCTATGCAACACCCTTCTAAATTTATTTAGAAACCTCAGAATTTCCCCTTATTTAGAAGAAATCCTTTATTATTCCTCTCCACAAAAATGTAGCAAAATGGATGACTGTAATTATAGGGGCATCTCAAAGTTATCGGCTATTCCGAAACTCTTGGAGAATGTAATAACTCCTCCATGTCAGCATGGATTTATGAGGCGTAGATTAACGACTACAAATCTCCTGGAACTTACCTCATTTGTTATTAGAGGTTTCCAACGCAACCTTCAAAACGATGTGATTTACATGAACTTTAGTAAAGCCTTTGACTCGGTTAACCATTCTCTTCTTGTAAGGAAACTCGGCTTGATTGGGTTTCCTGTTGATCTACTTAAATGGATTTTGAGTTATTTGTCTCACAGAACTCAAAAGGTTCTGTTTAAAAATGCTCTCTCCAAATTTCTCAGTGTTACATCTGGCGTCCCACAAGGTAGCCAACCTAACCTATTAATCTATTATATCTCAACAGCTCCAAGTGCAAACTAATGACATTTTCACGTGTCACTCCCCAGTATGCCACTTATATGCTTAATGATTGCTCTTTGGAAAGAATAACTCTTGTCGATGATCTTGGAGTCCGCCTTGATCATAAACTTTTGTTCTCTGAACATATTTCCTGCATGGTTAATAAAGCCAGAGGCGTGCTTGGGTTTATAAAAAGGTGGTCGAAGGAATTCGATTCCCCTTATGTAACTAAGAGTCTTTTCACCCCACTAGTTCGGCCCATTTTGAAATATGGTTCTTGCGTTTGGAGTCCCAGTTTTGGAGTCCATATTAACCGCATTGAGTCCGTCTAAAAAAATTGTTTGCTTTTCGCCCTACGTGGCTTATCCTGGGATGACGACCTGAGATCACCTTCTTACTCTAGTAGACCAAGCTAGCTAACCGTAGAACGATGCTTGGCGTCGTCTTTCTACATAAGCTAATACACGGAGACGTGGAGAGCCCCTATCTGCTAGGTCAGCTCAATTTCCACGTACCGCGACTAACGTCTAGATCCTATATCTCCTTAGTTATTGGTCACTGTAGGAGGGAGTTTGAAGTGCATGAACCCTTCAGGGTTTTATGCGCAGATTACAACCGCCTCTTTATTGTATTGTTTGAAGTGAAGAATTAGCTCGTATGTACTATGTAGTATCTTAGTAAAATATAATTTTCCTCGTGCTCTCCTTTATTTTCTTTCTCACGCGTCTATCTTATGAGCGTTCGTGCCATACGTCACACGGCTGCGCCCCTCGGCCGGTTGGGCGGAAGGTGGGAATCGTTGGAACTCGGGCGTTAAAAAAATCTCTTTTAAAAGCCGGCAGCAATGGCTTTAAGTGGAAGGCCTTTTAAAGTGATTAAAATAAGACATATATACCGGATATATACATATATAGTTTTTCCACTGCCAATAAATCAAGAAATAACGTACACTGGAACGTAAGCGACATGGAAATATCATGTAAGCAATGTAGGGGAATTTAAAAGAATGCCTCTTTATGCCTGTCACACACATTCTCAGTTGGCATTAGCTCTTGTACCCCATGGGTAGTGGGTATTTAAGAGCATCAAAACATTTAAATATAGAATATATGATACTGTTTTTGTTTTGACTTATATTTATTAACTTCGCCCTTAATTTTTTTTTTTTTTTCGAAACAGCCTTGTTATCGGCAACTCTTCGCACGTATCAGAAGGCAGCTTGCGACTCGGATCAGGTGGTAATAGCGTGCCCTCGAGGCACCAGCATTTCTATAGAGTTTGCCCAGTACAACAAGTTCGTGGCGAAAGGTAAGTGTACACTTGATGGTTAAATATACATTAGAATACATTTCTTCATATCTCTTCAAAATATGTTTCAACTACAAAGCAAATCTTGTAGGTTTGAAATCCCCCTTGTCATCTAAATGGCCATGACATCATTTTTAACTTTTATATAGTCTTATACCCTATGTGCCTCCTAAAATAAAATTTTTATTTTTGATGTAGCAGATGTTCACATATATGTTCACAAATAGCTCAAATTTACACAATGAAGTTTCTAATAAGCAGACTTTTTTAACTTAAACGAGCCTATGTAAATGCATATAAAGAGTGGCTTCCTTATTTACTATTTGACTAGAAGTACATAACCTTCATGGCAGTTCTTTGTGATTTAAAATCAAGGCCATAAGTTAAAGTAGTGTTTATTTATTCATTTTATTTTTAGATATATCAAAAATATTGCATAAAAATATATATTTTTAGTGTGGGCATTTCCAGCAAAGGTCTACCGCGGCCAAAAACATAAAACTTTTCTAACATGGTTTTTTTTCAAGTTAGTTACATTAAAGAAAAAGTTCCAATTGATCAAAGGACTTTAGCATATCGAAATGTTCAAATGCATATTCGTGCAAACACGATTTTTCATTATTTATCATAAAAATGGGCCTGTTTTCTTTTGATAATTACATTTAAACCGAGGCATTATGCTTTGACTGTTGTTTACTAACATCACTAGGAGAATGCAAATAGTCAAAATAATTATGATATATGCTCTTCTAATTAATTTTAATAGTTAAAAAACAACATGAAAAGTATGATGGAATTATCATAATGGTCGCGTGGTAACGATAAAAATCCGAAGTAAGCTGCTGTAATAAATAAAATAATAATTATATTAAATTCAATATAATTCGTCAAAATGAAAAACTACATTATTTTATTGTCATTAAAAAATTGTTTCTTTTAAATTACTTGCCACACTTCGCCTTCGACTTTTGAAGTAAAATCTGACTTCTCTTTCCTGTAACGATTGCGATGCGTGTTTTTTTAGAAATATTTTGAAAACAACAAGTCCTAAAAGATTTCCTTTTAGAACACAAATAGTACTGGTAAAATGCAATGATCGTGTAAAAAAATTTCTATACAAAATTAATTTTACGTATATATTTTTTTCACTTTTCACCGTACGAACGAAATGATCGCTATTCTGGAAGTGCCCATATGTACATATGTAGCGCACTAATAACAGATGGAGAGATGTTCCTTTTTTACTATTAGTATTACATTATTACACATAGTTCAAAATTGAATCTACATCGTTCTTCAGATGGCTACAGCATTGAAGATCTGTGTCCTCTCTCTGGAACTACTGGACAAGAACTCCGGGGCAAGGCAAAACACCTGCTGCGCGGGTCTATTTTTGGATCATCCTCTTTAAAAGGGCCGGCAAACCGATTCGTAAATAATGGCCATGGGTATGGTCTTGCAATAGCAATGTCATCCACCAGCGCTACGACAAGTGAAACTGCAACTAAGTCGGCAGCTGGCACAGCTGTATCCATTGACGAAGTTCAAAGTGCCGACGAAACCAGTGACAACTCTTCCGAAAACTGCATGTGGCCCAATGCTTTACAGGTAATTAACAGTTGATGTCAAGTATAGCATAGTATACTTACACAGCAATCCCACGGCGGTTTCGCGCGCTGTAAAAATAATATTCCTTAAGGAATCTAGCATAACTTTGTTCACATGTTTAAATCGTTAAGATCAAATGCAAATATTGCTGCGGTCGCTTTTCTGTTTTTGGGTTTCTCTTTCATTTTCTCCTTCTGGTTTACTTTTGAATGTGTATTATTAAATTGAAAAGTTAATTGTAGAAAATCTATAACCCTTGTATGTCCTTTTCTCCCCTAATGTATCTACTGTTTTACTTTTTATATGGCAAACTTTAAAGAGTTTTTAAAGCTATTGAGTTGGGCGGATTTTTCCTACTTGTAGTGCAATTGAAATATATTTTATATTTCTTTACGTTTTGCTTCAAAACACATACCCCATACAAATTTTAAAGGACATTTTTTTATTACCGTAGAGTAATAAACAAGAAAATGGTGCTTTGGTTTATTTAATATACATTGAATGTTGATGTACTAACGATTAAAAGTAATCTAAATCACTATCAGGCCTGTTCTAGTTTCCACTTTTGCAAAATTTATTCGGATTCGGATTTCCCAGACCTTTTCTAGTTTTCACTTCCGAAAAATCCCCACTGATTCGTATTTCCCTCTGTTAAGTCCCTGTTAACTTCTGAGTAAAATCGCTCGGAAACTTTCCGACTGCAATTGGACCAGCGGATTCAGATCCGCAAAATCAACAAATTAATTATTTTAAAATACAATGCGACTATGAAAATTGCAATTAAAAATGGAATTTAATGCTCTGGTGCTTGCAGCAATGTTCCTAGCTGCATAACTAAATAAGCTGAAGGTAGCATACTTGATTTATTAATAATTCTTTTGTGGTTGCACCTCAAAAGCGGTTCGCCTCTAACCTTCCTCAATGTTGCAAATCCGCCGCCCGTGTTCTAGTTTCCGAACGGAAAAGTCGACGCTGAGAGGGACATTGTTAGGGTTGTCAAAGTACCAAAATAAACAGATGGAATATGCCTCATTTTCATTTTGAACAATTGTCATTTTATTTGTTTTATTATTATAAGAACTAATATAAGTGCTCGCTAATTGTACATTTTTGTACAAATTGTGCGCGATGTGAAGGGAAATTTTTCCTCGACTTCGGCAACTCTTTTCTGAGTTGAATTTCGCAACACTATCTATGAGAAATTTCGCACTACTGCCACCAATCAGTTGACCGGCAAACGCAAGTTAAATTTGAACAATGTAAGTTATAAATATACTAGCTTTGTTTTTTAAGTGTTGGTTGTAAAGTCAAACACTTAATAACTGTCGTCCCCTTAATTCGTTTACTGCTAAGAAATGTAAAAACATTTTTTGTTAAATATTAAGGTAAAAATCTTTAAATCAGGGCGGGAAAACCAGCTGTCATCTGCATGAGTTTTTCAATACTTCATGCCCGTCATTTTTAGCACTGCCTCCAAAAACATATGATTGCAATTTTGAATATTAAAATTTAACTTTTTAGGACCAAGAATGTTTGTACCTTTGATTTTCTGCAATCTATCTGTACCCCATTAATGTTTTTAAGTTGCAAACTAGAGCAGGCCAAAATTTGATCAAAACCTAATTAGCAAAACTGTGACAAAATAAGCGCAGTGGCCAGCTGATTTTTTTGGGAACAAAAGGGACTAAAGGAAAATTTCATAAAAAATCCTTCAATCAACAAGGACAATACACTTATGTTAAAGGGAAATCCGAAAATGTTATTAAATCCACTTCCGAGTGGAACCTGGAACAGGCCTGTATATGAATATTCGGACTCAAAGGTCAAGTTTATGATGTCTAGGAACTTTCATCACCGAACGGTGTTAAAACTCCAAGAAATTAATAAAACAAACTGATTCACTTGTAGTGAATCGACAAAAGTCGAACTTCGAGACTAAGCGCTACTGATTCTGAAATATCTTGGCCTGTACTAGACATGAAACCACTCACAACATACGTTTCATTCAGGCCTGCTCCGGTTCTCGAAATCGAAAAACTTTTGCGATTTCGATTTTGAAAACGGGAATTGGTTCACCGGTTCTCGAAATCGTAAGCTGTTTTCGATATGCAAAACGGGCACCTTTATTTGGCCGAAATGAAAAGTAAATCAGGCCTGCTCCGGTTCTCGAAATTTGTTTTCAATTTCGATATGGTCAAAATCTTTCGATTTCGAATTTAGCTGCTCCGGTTCTCGAGTAATTTTTGGTATCGTTTTGTTATCAGAATGTTTAATATTTTTTGTTGCTTAAAGAGCTGACGTTGTTGGTTTAAATTGTTGGCAGAATGCTAAAAAGTGTTTAAGCTGTTAAATTATTTGTTTTAGGAGCCAAATAATTTATTTACATAAAGAGGCTGCCAGCTTTCATGCAGTTTAATTTCCAGTGGTCTCAATTAAATTAGAACAGCTCTTATCATTTACTTTATAAAATTAGCTAGATTTATTAAATAAAACATTATTGAACCTTCATTGTACAATATTTTTGCTAAGGTTTGCATTTAAAAGGTATTTATAGCTGAGTGTTTCTTAACGACTTGTTCCGCCAACTGTCTGGCTACCTTAGCAACCAAATCGAAATGTCTTGTTGCCGACGGCAAAATTTGTGTTGTCAAATCTGAGGTGGGGTCAGAAATAAATTTTTTATAAAATAACTACGTGCCAGAATGATCTTATGGTGATGTGGAATAAACATCGATAGACCACTATGTATACTATTTTTTCCCTTAGAAAATAAGATCTGATTTGATGAGAAAAAACACATTTACTTTTCATTTCGGTCAGATAAAGGTGCCCGTTTTGCAAATCGAAAACGGCTAACGATTTCGAGAACCGGAGCACCAATTCCCGTTTTCTAAACCGAAATCGCAAAAGCTTTTCGATTTCGAGAACCGGAGCAGGCCTGAATGTCTTTCTTCTCATCGACTCAGATCTTATTTGCTAAGGGAAAAAATAGTATACTCAGTGGTCTATTGATGTTTATTCCACATCCCCTCAAGATCATTCTGGCAGGTAGTTATTTTATAAAAAATTTATTTCTGACCCCACCTCAGATTTGACAACACAAATTTTGCCGTCGGCAACAAGTCATTTCGATTTGGTTGCTAAGGTTGCCAAACAGATGGCGGAACAAGTCGCTTGGAAACACTCTGCTATAATTACTTATTAAATGCAAAAATATTGCACAATGAAGGTTCAATAATGTTTTATTTAATAAATAGGGCTAATTTTATAAAGTAAATTATAAAAGAGTTGTTAAAATTTAAATGAGACCACTGGAAATGAAACTGCATGCAAGCTGGCAGCCTCTTCATGTAAATAAATTTGTTGGCTCCTTAAACAAATAATTTAACAGCTTAAACACTTTTAAGCATTCTGCCAACAATTTAAACCAACAACGCCAGCTCTTTAAGCAACAAAAAATATTAAACATTCCGATAACAAAACGATACCAAAAATTACTCGAGAACCGGAGCAGCAAAATTCGAAATCGAAAGATTTTGACCATATCGAAATTGAAAACAAATTTCGAGAACCGGAGCAGGCCTGATTGAGTACATTCGAATGAAATGGAATGGAATGAGTGGAATGCAAGAAATGAAACGACAATGTATCATTATACGTTCGCGTTTTGTTTCATAGCTTGGGACGTTGAACAAAATGAAAAAGAATGAGTAAAGCGAAAAAGGAAATAACAAATTTGCCAATGCGTGTTATATTCGAATGATTCCATTTTGTACGAATTCGAATTTTCAGAGACCTGCAGTTCAAAGACGCAAACATGGACACCTTAATAAAAGAAGGTGACGAATCTTTTGTTTTGTTTTTAGTTTTATGTTCTTGTTTTAATTTGTATACATACAATTATAACAATTAATTTATTTGTTTTTTTTTCGTGCGCAGATATAACAGTTGCAACTCGAATCGTTCGAATTCAGCGTCTCAGTTTTCTGAGTTCTCACTTTTTTAAACACGCGAGTCCCACCGATTTCCACCTCCCGCCCAACCGGCCGAGGAGCGCAGCCGTGTGACGTACGGCACGAACGCGTTCCAGATAGACGCGTGAGAAAGAAAATAAAGGAGAGCACGAGGAAAATTATATTTTACTAAGATACTACATAGTACATCCGAGCTAATTCTTCACTTCAAACAATACAATAAAGAGGCGGTTGTAATCTGAGCATAAAACCCTGAAGGGTTCATGCACTTCAAACTCCCTCCTACAGTGACCAATAACTAAGGAGATATAGGATCTAGACGTTAGTCGCGGTACGTGGAAATTGAGCTGACCTAGCAGATAGGGGCTCTCCACGTCTCCGTGTATTAGCTTATGTAGAAAGACGACGCCAAGCATCGTTCTACGGTTAGCTAGCTAGGTCTAAGAGTAAGAAGGTGATCTCAGGTCGTCATCCCAGGATAAGCCACGTAGGGCGAAAAGCAAACAATTTTTTTAGACGGACTCAATGCGGTTAATATGGACTCAAAACTGGGACTCCAAACGCAAGAACCATATTTCAAAATGGGCCGAACTAGTGGAGTGAAAAGACTCTTAGTTACATAAGGGGAATCGAATTCTTTCGACCACCTTTTTATAAACCCAAGCACGCCTCTGGCTTTATTAACCATGCGGGAAATATGTTCAGAGAACGAAAGTTTAGGATCAAGGCGGACTCCTAGATCATCGACAAGAGTTATTCTTTCCAAAGAGCAATCATTAAGCATATAAGTGGCATACTGGGGAGTGACACGTGAAAATGTCATCAGTTTGCACTTGGAGCTGTTGAGATATAATAGGTTAGCACGACACCATGCCTGAAAATTATTAGGATCCGATTGTAAGTCCAACTGGCAAGAGCTGTCCTTATACTGCATGCATAGTTTAACATCGTCAGCGTACATAAGCACACGAGAGTTGGTTAAAACTAGCGGAAGGACATTGATGAACAATGTGAATAGCAGTGTAAATGAACTTCATTCCATTCGTTTCACAAGGAATAGAGATTCCTTGTGCGGCTGAGTCGTTCGTAAGCGTCGTTTTGAGCTTTGTGCATTCGAATGTGATTTTTTTTGCCACTCATGCAGATATCTAGTCTGTACTTAAGATGAAGAACTATCGATAGTCGGCACCATTGATAGTACTTAATTGTTTTTCGACTATCGACGATAGCAAGAAAAATCGATCGTCGATAGTCCAGTAAAATTAACCAAAAATTGATTTTATTCGTTTCTTAATATTTCTTTTGTATTATATCCCTGCAAGGTATTATAAGTCAGAAAAATGCAAAGTTCTTTTATATATTCTCATTACAATATAAGTCAGAAAGAGCTGGATTTGAAAATTATATAATATTGCTACCATAGAAACTGAAAATCCGGGAGAGTTTTCCTGGAAAATTACGATTAAAAATAAAAGCAAAAAAAAACTGGCGGCTGGCGGCTGGGGAAATTCAAAAGAAGCAAGAACGATGAGAAGTCAGTTTCCGAAATTTATTTGCAGCCAGCAGCTTCAACCCTCGATCGGAAAATGTTCTTCCCGAGCAGCATCAACTTCGCATAGCCACGACGGGAAAAGCTTACGAGTTGCATTCAAGCTTGAGCATAGCCGAGTGGCTTTTGATTAAAAGTGATAAGCTTTTGTACAATTTGGTTTGAATTTAATTGTTTACATTTGACTGCGTATTTTACTTCATTTTTCCCATGTCTCCTTAAAGTTAACAATAAAGCTTAAATCGACTGCTCCTACAGGAACAATTAGGAAATTAAAAAAAAAAAAATTACATCTTAGCCGGTTTTCAACATGTTTTCATTTTTTTTTTTTTTTATTTTTGTTTTGGATTTCGATTTTAATTTTATGAAAATCGGACGTCTCTGTGTTATAGCTGCCATAGGAACAACAAGGAAATTGTAAAAAAAAATTTTTTTAAATTTAAAAACATTCTTGTTTTAATTTATTTAATTTACTTACTTAATTTACTTACTTTACTTACTTACTTACCACCCATACCTTTGGGTGGTATGGGTGCGCCAACCCAAGGCAAAGTCAGCAGGGCAACTGTTGATGAATATTCCTTGGCTCTAACGGTGCACCAAGTCGACTCGCAGGTGAATATCGGTCCGATAGACACCACCTTCTCTTCGGGGAAGGTCCTCCGCGTGGTACCTCCTGGAAACGTACTAAGGTACGGCTAATGCGAGCGGAACCTCCAGTGAATCCATCACCCAATAATCCTAAGACTCCTAATCCTTACCGAGACATGGACAAGTCTTGAAACTGCCTCCCCTCAAGTCAGGTGTGTAAAGCGACCCGTGCCCACTGACTATAAGGTTCGCAGCTGAGGGGCTAAATCAGCTGTGTTCGAACGGAGCCTTTCCAGGGCCGGGCAACCCTGGGTCGGAACGAGCCTTGCCGTGGCTTAGGGGCGAAGCCACGGTCGACCATCCTTTCTCTAATTTCTCTAACACTTAAGGCCACGAATTGAGGGTACTTACGGGCGTCAGACCTTATCCAAAAAAAAAAACATCTCGAGCATCCGCATTATTCGTTTTTCAATCTTGGTCGTCAGTTCAGAATCCAAAAATTTGGCCAAACGCAAACGCAAAACGGCATCCATCAATTCCATACGGGGCACAGATATTGATTTCCATGGAGAATCTCTGTTCTTTGATACCATCAGAGAGCATCGGATTTCGCCACCAATTTCGGCTCGCAGGTATGGTACTGCAGCATAAGCATAATATCGACGAATACATGACAGAGCTCGAACAGAACATATGGCGTGTGATGCATAAATCACTTAATTTGGGTATCCTCACTCCTTCACTCTTGGGAAGGAATGCTTTCGAGAAGCCGTGCACCCTTGGCACAGAATTTCCGGATGGCAAAGTATTTCAGAATGTTGGGACGCCCATGGGTCCCTAAGGCTTCCCACATAAATGGAGCCTCTGGTTGAAGTATACGGATAGGTTGAAATCTTTATTCGATTGTTAATAAATTATAAAGATCAAAATTTCTCATGTTTGCTTACACTTGTGATTTGCCGCACTTTAATTTCACAGTGACACTTACATACTATGATTGTCTCAACTCGCAAGAGTTGATAAAGTACAGTCTCAATATAACATAACTCAAATGAAATTTAAACAATAACATTTTTGTAACAAATGTACCGGTTATTCAAATTGGGTGCAGCTCGTGGCTGCGAATCCTTCGCCAGCCTCGTAACAGTATTGATTTCTTTACTTCTTTCAAAAATGTAGGACTCTTTGTACCCTGGATTCTCTTATCATTGTGTTTCTTTTTCTTTTAAACATGGTGTTAAATTAAAAAGGATATGGGAAAAAGTGCATGTAAATTTAAGAGACAATATCTTGGGGGGGGGGAGTGTGACCAATTTTAATAACTTATTTTGGAGGGCCAGAACAGTGCTTTAAAATCTGAGATTCGAATTAAAAGCTGCTAAAGCTGCTTCCGTGGAATCTGCGCACGTTTGCGAATCTGGGGATCTCTGTTTTGATTTTAATGAGCATAAACTAAGTTTCACCTGTTTAGTGCACTTGGCATTAATTTGCTTATGATGTCGGGGGATTCTACTGATTTAAGAAGAACTGCATGATACGACTTTTACTCCTTCCCTGTTAAATGCTTTCAAAATGTCATTCATGATTATCAGCCAATGCACAAGTCTCGTGTGATGAGTGCAACTCAGTCATCTCCGAACGCAATCTTTCTGTTTCTGTCTTATTCTCTTACCTCGGTTTTTCTTGTATGCGTACAATGTTTTCATTAGATGTAGCTGTTCTGCTCTCCGGCTTTCCGTTCTTCTGTTTCCTGGGATATAAGAGACTCTTCCGATAACGTGGTTCCTGCGCCATCAGGTCTGTTTAGAAGTGTAGGGCTTGTAGGGCTTATCACGACATCGAAGGGAGTTCACCTCTCACTCACGCGATGGCGTCACACTCGAGGATAAGCGTCATCTTGCACAATGCACCGTAAAATCAAAAAAAACCACCATAAGTACGATTTGTTGGGTAAATTGATCTATTTTCCTCAAATTTAGGGCAAGTTTTTCTGATTTGCTTGTTCAGTTTATTTCTAATTCTACTGGCGATTTTTCGTGAAGCCATGCCGAAAATTTATGCCAAAAATCTCGCACACGTGCGCCTATAATTTCCAACTGGTCCTACCATCCTAGACATGTATGTGCTTCTACATAATTAGCAATTATCTAGCCTTGTAGGTACTTACCCTAAAATTAACTATTTTATTTTTATTAATTCAAAAAGTTTACTATTTAATACAAATGGAAAATCATTGATGTCGGGAAGAATACATTCATGTTTCGCAGTTTTAGAAAATATCGACACTATCGATAGTAACATCAATGATTTTGCATCCTACCTAAAACTAAGAAAACATTTTCTAAATGTACACAAAATGACCCTTAATTTAAGAAATTTTTGGGCAAATCAAAATTTTCTAGTTTAAAAAAAAAATCGCCCTTGATTGGAGAAAGTTTTTTTTTCCTAATTTTAGGGCAATTTTGCTCGAATCTTGGGCGACTGCCTTTGGATCCGTTTTTATGGCGAATTCCTAAATCTACGGGCGAAAAATGGGTTTGTTATAGCGATTTTAAACATTTTTTGAGTGAATTACTACGTTACAACTGTTTGACTTTTAGACAGTAAAACAGGTTCGCAGCGGAAAAAAATTTATTCTTTCGAAGTGAGACCGCTCATTCAGCAGGCTGTTCGGCTTTTTTAGGTGGCTTTTATGCTTTGTTAAGGAATGATATTTGTTGGTATGCATTCTAGCAGCGGCAGCTCTCTTGCACAGCTCCCAGCCATTTTAATATGACAGCAATATGAAAATGAGCTTTTATGCCTTTACCAAATTAATCAGAAGAATTATAATTGCTCTTCTTAGCTTCTAGATTCACATTTTCCGCACATTATTGAAGGGCAGAGCGATAGGCAAATAGTCAAGAACAGCCTGTTTTATAAAACTTTGTATTCTTTTTCGCACTACCCTTGAAAATTCTAAATCGCACAATCGCAATATTTCGGAAATTAAGTATTTAAAAGTTGCCCTACTAGCTTTATATCAACATAGCAGAGAAGCTTTTTGTTTCAGTCTGGGAGGGAATTCAGCTACATAGAAATTCTATTAATACTTGTTCTCTTTCATTTCCGTGCTTTTAGTACTCTTTGCTGCAGACGGTAGTGGAGGCCTGTCAGAAGAAGAAGCATTGCAAGTTCCACGGATCCCCGCAATTCTATGGACAGGGCGCTAGTGGAGTGGGCGACACTTCCGGTACTAGCAGCTATCACAGCAGCACGGCCAGCTCCAACGCAATCAGCAGCGACCCGTGCCCAAAGCGCAGGAAAATTGTGGAAGTCGCCTACAAATGCCGTCCTTGTAAGTCAGTCCCAAAAACAATGTAGCAACACGAGAAGATGTTGCTGCTTTGCAGTCTGCAATTGGCTCTGATTCGGAGTACTAGGTAATTTGTGCCCCTAGTACTGGTGCTTCCATTAGATTCATGGCATTTTACTTCTTAGGAGGCGGAATTGAGTGGTAATAGTCTAACTGAAAAAGTCAAATAAAGGTTTTTGTTTCAGCAAAATAATAGAAACCAGGACGTTTCCGAAAATCAATTTTTAAACTTCCGACTGTAAATATTTTATGCGTTAATTACTATGCCAAGATTAGGAGTGATCTGTTAGCCAGTTTCATTTCAGCAGCTGTTAAAACCAGTTGAACTCAGCAGTGATTTGCGATTATTACAATGCAAAAAACATTTGAACAACGAATTTTTTGTGCTGAGTGCAAATGTTAGAAAATGCTTATTGTGAAACTATTGTTTCGAAAACCCATGTGTACGTCTGGTAAAAGCTTTTAGGGATGCTCATGAAACCGTCAAAAAGACATTCCTCGTTCGTTTCAAATCTGAAGGATATCGTAATAGAAATTCGAAATGAATATATCAGATAGCTGAAAAATTAAAACTGTAAATGTACAAAATGTAATACAAATTTTAAACTGTAACAAGAAAGGAAGCTAACTTCAGCACGCCGAAGTTTGTATAACCTTGTAGATCCCAACTGTATCAATTATAATCTATCCCTATCTAATATAAAATGAATTACTTTCATATTTATTTTATTTTTACAGTTTAATTTATTTTTTTTACATTTTTTACATGTAAAGTAAAATGTAACTTTTTTCCACATTTACCGATCGATTGTATGGCAGCTATATGATGTAGTCGTCCGATTCTTATGAAATTTCCAAAAACAATCTGAAATAATATCTGCTCGTATCTCAAAGTAGATGAAGTTATGTTGAAAACTGACTAAGTTATCATTTTTTTCATAATAATTTCTCGACGGTACCTATGGCAACTAAATGATATAGTAGTCCTCTTCACCGGATTTAGCCACATGTGTTTTATTTATTTTTTTTTTTATTTTTTTTTTTTTTTCAAAAATTAAAGTTACCACTCCGTATTAGAAAATTTGCTGAGGGAACTAAAGGCGATTCCGGGCAGCGCCTATAAATCATGTCTTGACGATTGGAAAGAGAGGTGGCATATGCGTATTGCTTAAAAAGGATTAATTGTGAAGGCAACAAAATAAATATTGATGAAAACCTAAAAACTTTCGTTGCATTTACAAATTGAGGAAACTTATCAAAATGTAAGGCAAACTTATATTTTGATAGGCCAGCAGATAAACTCTAACGCTTTAAGCAGTAGCTCGGTTAGAAAAAAAGAAAGAAAAAAAAAAACAACAACCCGCACCGTCGCGAGTTTGATGTGCGAAGCGAATGCATGCGACTTGTTGTTGCAAACTCCAGATCGCTACGATTTGCCTGTTACCTGCGCCAAATTTCAGTGTCATTGTTTTTGTAAATCTTGACGGTTCGCTGAGCGCTAGTACCGACGAGGACGATTTGCTGGCGCCTCCTAAAAAAGAAAACGGCTTGGCAGCCTCAGAAAATTAAGCCACGGCGTGTCCGGTCAAAAAAATGTGCAAAAATGTAAATAATTTTTTTTTACAAATATCTTAGTTATATCCTATGAAGGATATTGATATACATTTTTGTTTGTGTATGCTGACAAATTGCCACGAACATTTGAATTTCATGGTAAGAGCTTACTTTTTTTTACAGATGAGTTTCGCAGTAAAGTGGCATGCCATAACGATGTTGCACAACTGGAGTGCAATCCGTACTCCCGGATCGCCGTATACAGCGCCAGCTTTGGCAGAACTGAGTACGAGAGCATCCAATGCCCCCAGCCGCAAGGCGTTCGTGAAGAAAGTAAGTCTTAGGAGTAGGAGGGTATAAATCGCGTCTTCTTATCAATATTAGCTTAAAATCTAAATCATGCCTATTTTTTAATAACTTCTCCACTAGCTTGTCTGGCCTCATTTGCAACAGAAACTGTGATGCAAATTTGCCACGGGCGAAGGCGATGCAACCTGGCTGCAGACGCTAATACCTTTGGAAGCCCATGCCAGGCAAATTCGCGGATGTACTTAAAGGTTGTTTACACATGCGGTAAGTAGGTCATTAAAGCTGTGGGGTTACTAATTGGGCATTATTCAAGTCGGGCCACTCCGTTTCTTGTCCATAAATAGTGCCAAAGCAAGTGCTCAAGGAAACTAACGAATCGGAGGTGGAGACAGACGAATCAGAGGACTTCGAGGGCGATATAAACGACCTTTACGATGACGAACTGATCTACAAAGAGTCCGAGGCGATTCCAAAGCTGTACAGCAATGCAACTACTCAGGGACGACGGAATAGCACCAACGGACTTGGACAGGGAACTGGAGCTGGTCCGTCTGGCAATCAGACCATAACGAACAGCTCCCTCGTCTTAGATGTGGATAGTAATGACGTGAATCCTGTGATGACACATAGTGCGGACTTTAGTCTGGAGGGTAAGATATATGCACATTTATCCAAATATTCCTCTGTCTCCCTGAGCTTACTAATAATTATCTTTGTTCCTCTTGTAGAAAGTATGACAATTTAATTTTTTTTTACTAATTATTATCCCTTTAACTTTTTTTTTAAATATATTAACAGATGACCAAGAGCGTTTATATATGTATCTGCTTATCGTGGGCTTTCTCGGGGTTGTATTTTCCATAATGATTGTCGCCATTAGATTGGTCCTTCAAAAGCGCCGGGGCCTTACTACCGACACGAACTCACACTCCTCGACTAAGGGTGGTGGAGTTTCTGGAGGCTTAGTTGAAGAGACAACTATTCCGAGTGGCTTTAACGACACAATTTCCGAAATAGACGGTGACATCGACTTGACAACCTCACTGCCTTTGCCAAGCGTGTCCCAGAACGAGGTAAGTAATGTAAAATAAAGTTCTGTCTGTCCATTTGCTTACCCAGTCCCGGCTGACGCCTATTTAGAACTACTTGACGTACGCGCCAGCGAACAGCCTTTACGCTGGTTTATCCCCGTCTCAGCTAACAGCTGGGGTTAGTTCAGGTCCCGGCCCTGGTCTGATAACAAATTCAGTTTTGGTGGGGGCTCAACAGTCGCCCGACGTTATAGGCCTTTCCCCCTCTCCTGGAGCTTTTGTAGCCACCAGTATCGCCAGTGCGGGCCAGGGTCCAGTGGCGGGAATTTTGGCGTCCGCTATTGTGATTGGATCCAGTGCTCCCCGAAGCAGTGCCATAAGTAAGTAATCGCATCAGCCAGTTAGGGCTTTGATTCCAATTTCAATTTCCCTCAAAAGGTACCATGGTACCCATTTCCTCACTAGCTCAATACACAACAGCGCCGACTATCAGGGGAGGATATATCATAAACGCCGAAGGCAGAGGGGTGCTTCAGCGGTCAAACAACTCTCCGACGCCGTCAGCTTCCATGGCTGAAGGTTCCCCTGCACATCCGCCCACTCATACGCTTCCGTTGCCCTCTCCACTGGCCATGGCCCCACTGGGCCATGTTCCAATTCCCATGACAGTTGGTGGCACCTCGACATTGCGCCGCACCAAGGCGCCGATGCTGCAGACGCAGTTGTCTTACGACGGCACTGCCCCACGTACCCTCTCCACCGGAGTGGCTGTGGGCTCGGAGTTTTACTACGGATGACAGAACACCCTGGATTTCGAACAGCATGTATATACCGCATCAATGGGCAGAAACGCGGACCCAGCTGGTGGAGACGCTCTACAAGTTAAAGCGGTAGATCGGGCAAGCAGTGCTGACGGGTTTTAGTCATCACAAAAATTAGACCTAAGCCCTTTCAGGCTCGAGGAGCCTTGCCAACAAAGGACAATACAAGGATTATTCTAGCCTGCATTTAACACTCTCAGGCACTTCCAAGTTCTGATTAAAGAGGCTATCAAATGTTTCCCTGTCCCATGAGTATGAAGAAAAGGCAGCTTTCAGGACGGATACGTTTTCGGTAATCAGTAATCAGTGTAAATAAATAACATAGGAGTCTTCTGCCCATAATAACGAATCTTTTCTATTATTTTGGAATAGCAGTAGGAATATAATGGATTTTAGTATACGTCTAAATCTTTGTTTATCGGCCAGATTGGCTTACCCTGAGCGAGTATGAGTATATGAGTAAGTTAAATCCTCTCCATTTAAGAAAAAGGATTTTCAATCATTCTATTTAACGCACATTGCCTTTCAGTGGGGTTATATAGAGAAAGACAAAAACACAATTAGCGGGCTGAACCAGAACATGGGTACAAATACTGTTCGTCAGACAGAAAAAATAAATCGGACACGGTCAAAGATATGGCTCATTTGTACAGCTAACAGAACCTTCGCCCGAAAACGCAGCACCTGTCTTGACAATTGTGTCGGCATACTTATATAAACATATAGGAGTCATGTAAATGCATTTCTTGCATTCTGGCAATCAATTTAGAGATGTTTGAAACTCCTTACTGTTTGCTTCAGATTGGAGATGTACAAATCCATGGTTTGTGCATATGTGCACATCCTAGGTGAGTCTGTCTGAACGAGCCGATCTGGTAGAGATCCAGGTTGAAGCAAGATAGCATTGTCGGCAATCGATATGTGGGGTGTTTAACTTAGTGGTGTTTTGATGAAAGCCAAATAAGTTTCTGCGCTGAGTTATTACTTAAATATTGCTAATAAATGTTTGGTTTCATGGCATTTACATTTACGATTTGTTAAACTTTTCAAACAGTTTGGTTCAAGTCTTTATTTCAAATGTCAAGTGCCTTTCCTAATAGTATTTAAGTGATTGCTGCATAGTTTAAATCGTGAGTCCTTATAGAGAGACGTTCAATTTCATGTATATAGATATACAAAGCCTATAGCCCAATAAAACAGGAAAGCACATTTAACCAAAATGTGACGTTTATTAGAGTAATAGTCACAATAGTAATTAAATTTAAGATTACAGGAGTTTTCTATAAACTGTTACTGTGGGTAGAATATTAGACAATGGTTTAATATTGAAAATGGCTGGTAATTAAAAAAATCGGAGAACCGCAATTGGATGTGCAAATTCCCTTTTAGAACGTAATGCTAATGTAAATAAAATATATGCGTATTAGGCCAAAACTATAATATAAGCTAATTCATTATCAACAACTTGTAGCCATGTACAAAAATGTTAACGAAAACAGAAGTTATGCAAGTTAAAAAGTAATGCTGGCACATGAATCAAATCAACGCAGTTCCTGCGTAGCTAAGCAGGGTAGCCCTCATTGAATTACAAAAATACATAAAGGTAAAGAATAAATTGGAATAAAAACCCCATGATTATGTAAAAAAAAAATGAATTTTATTTAACAAAAATCTGTGAAACTCTTTAAGTTATCTTTCCTCTTATATACGTCATGTACATTTCTAAAGTTTAATTTTAACAAAATCAATAAATGAAATATTATCTTGAATTAATGATTTTTTTATGGGATTTGTGCCTCGGTAAGTACCGTTATTAGAAATATTTTTTAGAAAATGGCGTCACACCCAACATTTCCTAAACAAAATTGTTTCATTCACAAATGGACGAGCAGAGACAAGATAGGCAACTGGACCATGTAAAATGAAACGAAAAATAACAGAAATGAACGGTTTAGCTAAATCGTTGTTCTTGATCGGTGTTCTGTTTGCTCTTTTGAGAGGCGCGTGTCCTTTTTTCGCGCTTGTATTTTATCACTAACCATACAACATATAGACTTCCCATTTCATACAACGAAAATGGACACAAAAATTTCTTAGCGACAGGCCCCAGGGCTGTTAGCGACGGGCCCCGAGGCTTCGTGTGCTCGGATTCGGGCTGTTAGCGGCGGGCCCCGTAGCTTCGTGTGCGCTCGGATTTTTCGCTCTCTCATTCTTATGCTCGCACACTGATTGCAAGAGTTCAGTCGCAGAGTGGCGCATCCTGAGAAGGTTGCGTCTGCGCTTGAATTCTTCTTTATATGTATGCGTTTTTATGCATTCACGTACACGGGTGCATGTGTGCGATCATTTCATTTCGGCCCAGCAAAAATATTTGGTCTTTTGCTACTTTTCATATTGGATACCCTACAATATGGACATATTCACTATTGGGTTAATGATAAAAATAATAATGTTATGTTATAATATATTTTTTAATGTTTCAGCATACATTTCATATTTCTTTACAAATTCAATTCAGTGGCCGCAGTGAAATGTTTTATTATTATTCTAATGAATAAAAATAAATGTACTGAGATAGGAACAGGGCATATTGCAGTCGGTGTCACAACGACTGCTTTTATGTGGTTGAGAAATCCAATCAGCTGATATTGTTGTTCT